>UXSR01005199.1:0-28036 GCA_900604375.1 Mesocestoides corti | reverse complement strand
TTGGTATAAGCCATTTGCAACATTGCTAGTGAAGGTGTTCTAATGTCCCTAAAGAAATTTTGAAGTTCCAGGAAGATATGTGTCAGGACTTAATAGCACGTGTTTTTTATAGTTTCTCGAAAGGAACCCAATCTGTTCAAAAGGTTGCTGAACAGTTTTTTTAAAAAAATGCACTTAATTTCCGTTACAAAAGTAGCAGCATTTTCCTTGAATTGCCAATAAGATATTACAGGAAGTGATCATGGTGGTTCGAGTCATCTCTATTCAATGAGTAGAACAGGTGTTCCGAAATGTTCTAATGCGGAAATCGTCTAGCATTTGAACAATTTATCTTGAAAGGCAGACTTTTAGATTTTTGCAAAAGGCAAGTAAAAGCAGTTTTAACGATCAGATTGTCACAAGTAATTCTTGGTCTTCCAAGATCTTAAAAATCTGTGCAAGAATATGTTGATTCAAGTCTCTCATTTTATATTTGATAGAATTTTTTCCACATCATTGGCTTATTCTCTTCCAGTCTTACTGACTAGATTATTTGTGAGTTTAGGCATATCAATTGACAGTTGTTTATTACGCGGCTTTGCAATTCAAGGGACACATTTTCTATTAGAAACAGAAATGCCTGATCGCATAGGGCTGACAATCAAGTCAGTAAATTTATCAACAATGACTTATACCAGACGCTTTGGCTTAGAGTATTCGCCTATCAAGCTTCCGACCGTTAAAATATGTGTGCTTTGACTGCCTGGTTACCTCTTACTTTCTTTGCAGAATAATAGAAGAACTTGTCTAAATATTCAATCGAAAAAAGATTTGGAGTACACCCGTATCCATTTTAAATTAGGAATCTAACAGGTAAAATAATACAAATCATTGGTTTTCTGACATGTTGCCATTTTCCTCGATAAATTCACTAATTTGTGGTCATAAAATTCCAAAATCAAATGCGACACTTTCAAAAAAATTGTATTAGTTAATACCGTTCTCTTCATCATAGCCTGTTGCTTATTTTCGCCTTTTTTACAAACCTTGTAATTTTTTTTCTCTGTAGAAACCAAGTCGTTTTACTTCAAAGCAATTAATAATCCAAATTTTGACTTCTTAAATATTCATTGTGTTAAATCAATGGAAGCAGGTAAAGATTTGAAGTTGTAAGGTCAGAACAATACAGCGAGCTTTGGAGCATTTCCTAATTTAGCCTCCTAAGGTTTAGTTGTGTCTGCTAAGTGACGTTTGGTCTTGCGATGAATTGCCAAAACTGTATGTATTTTTGATAGACCAAACAAGCACGTTGTACTTAACTTTTAAGACTTACCTTAACTTCGCCCAGTTATTTGGCCAGATACATAAAATCATCTATTCGATAAAATTTATAACGTTGCCCTAGATTCTAGCTTCTATTTTTGTTATGCACAAACCATTCTCATATTTACTTATGACGTGGTTCAAGAAAGAATTAGTTGACGAAAGAGGAGAAAAATGGCCGTCGCAAAACTATTTACTTAGCTCAAATCGATTTAAAAGTTGAATTGTCAACATTTCGTCTGCCGAAAATTTCTTCTGTCTCTATCTGCAGATTAATATTTTGGAAAGCAGGAATAACATTATTATCAACACTAGAAGTTTGTGTAAAGCGAAGTTTATGGTAGCGATCATTCAACAATTTAGACCCCCTAAAGAACTTTTAACTGTGTTAATAGCAAAAGCCTGCTCTGAAAAAAATCATTTATACTTTCTTATGCGGTTGCATTACTCACTGCTCTTTTGTACTCTTGTGGAATTAAATAATAACGGTGTAACATTTCATTCTCCACTTCTTCACTTAACAAAATCAATTCCAAGAAACTGTTTGGATCCATGTTGACCACTCAAGGTAACTTTTACTTAGTAAGATTATTGCAACAAAACTTTCGTGCGGCCAAAAGCGCATGTCTTTGTCAGTTATGAAAATCATATGGGAGCTTATCCAACCACCCAATTATTGCGCATCCCTACTTGCGATTAGCAAAGTCGAACTCATCAATCAAAACCAGATTTGTTTAAATACTATGCCTTTCAATTTTATACCAAACTGCAAAATCACTTTTCTATACAATCACAGTGAATTTGCTAGAACATTTGAACTCTAGTTAACACACATTCTGAAAATTGACATCATTAAAATGCATTTGAATTGTCGATTGTAACGTTGTTAACCTGCAGAGCAAATCAGTTCTGTAGGAAAAAATTGCAATGCACGAATTCGTTTTAATACCATATAAAAGAAAGTCGAATCCCATACTTATGTGTATGCCAGGCGTGCAAGACGGGTGCCAAAGGGCGTGGTGCGCTTTTGAACTCGAGGACCGTGCAGTCACTCCCGCCAATGCGCAATCCTCTGAACTGTAGACAACCGTACAACCTCTCATAGTGAATGGGCTTGTTGCACAAAAAACCATATGATAATGTTTGCTGAATTAAACTAAGGTCTAGGGAAAGGCAGTTAAAAGGTCAGTTAAATGAACTGATAAAATCGTTATTTCTAGAGAAAGTAGTGGTGATATTCTTTAAGACTCTTTGGTTAATATTGACCATTATAATCGTTACTTTTCTTAAATTTAATTTTCATGTTTGAACTTTTTGTATGACTAGCAGCTGGCTCGAACCAGGCCGTAGGAACTGTGTTACAATAAAATTAGAAACCGTACACACCAAGACCTGTCTGGTAGACGTCGTGGTCTGGCACATGCTTAATTACAGACTATGTTTAAGAGACATTCGAACACATCAGAGTCCCTTGAATTTGCCCCTCTTCACAAAACAGAGTACCAGTTTCATGGCATTAGGATACCCTTTTGGGTGGAGACATATTTTAATTAGGAAATAAAGGCAAATAAATGTGACTATTCCTAATTACTTGGGTCGATATTACACACCCAGAGGGGAATATGAACATTATGTCAAACCTGGAAGATGCCCCCTCTCCTACCACCGAGTTCTTTTGTTCAAAGTACCTTTTTATTTGACCATTAGAATAACAGTCTATGGCAGTGGGGTTAGTTGAGCCTCTCGTGTTTGTGCCAAGGCGGAACTCTAATAAATGTCCTCCACCAAGCTCAAAAGTTTACTGGTGTGCAGCGCCTCCCTAGGCGGGGTCCAGAAGCGTTGAGCTGGTGTGTCGTATGCTAGTGCTGTTTGAGTGAGCGAAACAGATTGATTGGGGTATTGCAATATTTACAGAGAGCATTTCGCGAAATTTTAAGCCTGGCTACGCGGTTCAAAACTAAATCACTGTCTAATTTTTGGAAACCCGGTTATTATGCCTATATTAAACAGTAACTTAAAATCAATTATGCAGAACGGAAGTCGTGTTTACTCAGGTCGCCGGGTATTTCCTTTAAAAAAGAGATCTTCAGAAATGGACGTGCATAGAAATCGTAGACCGGAATGAAAAACTAAACAAATTTGACACCCTGATATATCTAACAACCAATGCTTAACTCAGTAAAACACAACAGCCAATGAATATGGTTCGTGAATTAGTAGTTTTTATAACTTCTAACCAGTAACAGTGTACTTACTTTAACTTCACTATACCGTGTTTAGGGGTTGTGATAAGAACGTTTTACTTAAGGGTTTGGTGGGTCTCGGTTCTACACAAATTAAAGGCAAAATTCTGGGTGGAGTCCCGAAGAGGTATTGAACTGACACCCCTGTAGGGTGTGTTTCGGGTCTTACTTAATTCAAAACGAGCGCCATACTCTCTCAAGCTGTTTGATCATAATGTTTGAGTTTGCCGTTTCAACAAAGTCTCTCTCAAACATTTGAGGCTAAGCTCTCCATTTACTAAATAATATAAACTCTAAAGAAACCTAACCCATATGCCTTCTTGTGCTCCATTTATGTTTCGGTAGCAAAAAAGCTGGATTTGCAAACAACAGGAAAATGGGTGATTTTGAAATGACTGCGACAGTTTAGATGGCAGAAAGTCTGCGTTGAAAGCTATGCACCCAGACACTAAGCCATGAGGTATCGGAAAAGGCCGAAGTGAACTTTATGGACAAAGCAAATAAGTAACATAAAAATCCACTTGTCTAATGTTCCAACGAACCTTCTGCTTGCGTGACTCAGACGTCCTAATTCTTGATAGATGGCAAAATGAAAACGTTTTTTCTTCACGTAATTTCAAAAAAAACTGGTGGCAAGTCGTGTTGAAGACATAAAACGAATATCCCGCCTCCTTTGACATTAAGGTATCAAAAGATTGTATCGAGATAATATAAATATGTGTAAGAAGCTACAAAGAACAAGTTAAAGTCAAGGAAGGCATCTATGAACTACAAAAATTTTGCATGTTCTGGGGTCAATGAGGAATCGGTTTTAGAAGGCGACCCTAAAATAAAAAGCAAAAAGATTAGAGTTTTTCCAGAAACAAACAGGAGCGCACTAAAAGACGCTTTCTGAAATTGTTTAATCTTCGAGAACTAAATCTTTATAAAAATGCTTGAGCACAGACGAGAGCGCCATAAGATATAAAGTTCGGAAAAACAGCACATCAACAGCCCAAGAAGTTAGTCACAAGGCGCATAAAATTGTGTAAACACGGCAAATCTTAGGAGCGGCAACACTAACACAGTGCCAAATCCTCACATTACCAGGTGGTCTCAATGTCTACTTGTCACCTCGAGTGGGACAAACAAAGCTTAATTTTATAGACAAGACTCGTTCTCGAGCATGGTTGCGTGGTCACGAGGCTGAATAGCATGTGCAAGGCCTTACACGATGCTTGATTTGCATCGTTTTGCCTTAAAAACCCATCACGTAGACACTAAAATTTAGCCCATCACATATAGCTGCGTTTTTCAAAATTCTTTTGACGCAAAAAAGAAAGTTCTCAAATGATCTAGTTTACATTGAAAACAATGAGTTAGTTGAGATTTCTTAAAATCAACTTAATGTCGGGATATCTGTAATCCCTAGTAATTCACCCTTGAACAGAAATACACAGCAATGTTGTCGTCGACTTGTAAAATCAATGGCAGTATTTAAGGGGCTCTTAGCTTGTAAATGTAAATATGGAAATAGAATCCAAGTATCTACAACATGTTGAGTCATGTTACCAGCCCGCCCTGGCCATTGCATTACCTTCAGTTTTTCACCAACTAGATTCACAATTACGTCATACTTTAGTGTTTACGTGAAAGCGTATTGTTGGAATATGTTGATAATTAACAGAAACAAAACCAGGTGGATGATGAAAGTGGTTAGTACTGGTAATATTTGTCTGAAACATGACAAATCGGTGTTAAAGCTTGCAAATTTAGGGCTTGGAAGACAAAAATCAGCACTGCTGAATGCAGGCAATTAGCAGAAATCTTCGACCCAATCGGAAATATTTATTTGAAATAATCAAAACTTACTCATTGCGATCGAGTTTGACTTCCGGGGCCTTGACTTCTGAAGCCTTGACTTCTGGAGCCTTAACTTCTGGAGCCTTAACTTCTGGAGCCTTGACTTCTGGAGCCTTGACTTCTGGAGCCTTGACTTCCGGGGCCTTGGCTCCCTCCCGCAACTCAATCTTGTCCCTTGGGCCATTCTGTGCGTCGTCGCCATTGTCCCCACTAGCAATTACAACAGGCAATTAAGTTGAAGTTCAGCGGAAATCATGCTGCCAAGAATGGGCATTAGGTTTCCATTCGGATGCACTTAGACCCAAGGCTCAACTCAATTGATCTTTAACCGAGGCAGCGTAGGCAGCTGAGGATCAGTTCACGTAAGGTACTGCGTTTAATGAGTTGCGCAACCAGTAAATCAAAAGCAGGACGCGTAGTGGGCGCTCAAGTTAGCGGTCAATGATTTTGTGTATGCATGTGCTTCAGTGGTGGAGCATTACACCAATGGCTCATAGCAAATGGGGCAATTTTGAACACACGCAGAGTCATGCTAAGCCTTCAGCTAGACCTACCAGGAACACTGCAATGATGATTTAAAGAAACCAATGTTTAGTTGTTTGCTTTGTTTATAAAGATGATAAAACCTCCTCATTTTATGTCCCCAAATAGAAACACTTTTAGTTGTAGCAGTAATAGATAAATATCTCTAGCTTTAGGAATCCCCAATTTTGTCTTAGATAATGTCACTTTCAGCTTCTCTTATTCCTTTATCTGTAGACCAACACACTATTGATTGCAATCTGCGCTAGTCAAAGCATCAGACCAACTTACCCATCCTCGCTCCACTCGAATTCGACCTCTTCTACTTGGTTGCCTTTCGTCATCTTATAAACAACGATGGCGAGGATTATCAGAACAATAAGGATTGCGATGACAATGCCAGCAATTGCGCCGCCACTGAGCCCACCGCTGTAGTCGCCGACAATCCCTGAAAAGACGAAATAATTGACACTCATCGGGTAATCCTAATGGAATTACGGACATTTGCAGCTACTGTTTCAACGTGCTTCCTTAATTTTGCTCAGCCTGCCCTGACGTCTACAATTCGACTTCTGTTCAGAGATTCGGAAGTGTTAAGGGCAGATATTCCCAAAAATAAGTTAAATGCAGCAAATTTGTGACACAAATTGCTTTGATAATTGCAGGATTTCTTCAACATCCCCGAAAATTTCTCACATTTACAAGAAAAAGGGTCTTAGAGAGTTCTTAATCATCATCTTGCAAAATATTTTTATCCAGTTAATTTTACTAGCGATGTGCTACTTATTTTTAGACTAGATTTGACTAATATTTTTAGGTGAAACCTTCAGTGAAGTTGACTTGAATAAGTTGATTTATTTAGTCACTAAATTTGATTACAAAACCAAAACACAGATTGAACCAAAAGCCTGGTTGTCAATGTCCATTGAAAACAATGAGCTGCGCATTGGGCGAATATATAGGCAATGTCAAGCCAACGTCCGGATTAAGTTTTAAACACCGAAAAGGTCGATTCTTACCGTTGTCCGGGGTGGTCACTAATCCCAGAAGAACATCATTACTCTCGAAGCCACCGACCCCACCCATGGCTGGTTTGACACCGGTTCTCACGTAAACGGCAACTTGGGTTTTGCCAGGAATACCAGTGAATGTAGCCGACGTGACGTCACCAGAAGAACTTTGTTCACCGAGACTGCCTGAATTGGCGTTGTTCACCGCCCGCACATAGTACCTCTCGACCTCACCGATTAGTTCAGTTGGAGGACTCCAGGTTGCCTTAACCCCACCGTCTGCCGTCAGCTGCACGGCCTGGTCTGGGATGCCCACCTCGGCGGGGCCTAGATGATGTGAAAGAGCATGCATGGTCACTTTAACTCCGCAAAATGTTGTCTAGACACATTTTTTGAGGTGACGAGCACTGAAGCAACGGCACCAGATTGTGCGGGTGGCAGCGCACTTGGATGTGCAATTCAGCTTGATTTTGCTGGAGATATTAGTGGGTTTCAGGAGCCAAAATACGTGCAAACATCTAAGGACTAGTAACTGGCGCTCACTACATCCATCAGGTTAACCTCAGAGGGCTCGAATCACTGTTGCATAATTTTTTTACAAACATATCAGAAATATATCTATGTTAATCTTTTGAAACTGGCGGCAATCATCAGATTTAAAATTTGCAGGGTTTTATACTTGAGTGATTCAAGCAGAGATCCTGATGTGTGGTTGAATAACCGAATAGGATTAAGATGAACAGACTGCCCTATTAATAGTGCAATGCCTTAAGGAAAAACTTGTGGTTTGTGCTTAAACGTTATTGTGGGTAGACAACAAGGATTCCTGTTTTTGGACTGGTAAAGGTGAGGTAAATTCACAAGCTTAGATGGATTTAGGTGTATCGTAAAAAGGCGTCATTCAGGCATAGTAGCAGTTGTTTGAAGTCCTAAGGCCGAAAAACCTGTCAGAACAAGATTCTACCTAAGCAGTTTCGTCCACAATTCACTACAGATATCCTCTCGAGAAAGCTTTGGCAGTGGGACACAATCAACACCTTAATGCCATCCCAAAGTATAGCGATATGTGTGGCTGACCTAATTGTCAGTATCAAAATTGTATCGTTTGCATAATCATTGTAGTTGGTCTCGGCAAAAGTAAAGTTTTTCCTAGACAAGTTCTGTGATTCAGATGCGAGAGATGATCACCATCGTGATGGGCTGGGCGAGAGGGATATTCCGCAGTTGATGGCGAGACGCCTAACACGCCGCTTTCCTGCCAATTGAGCTTTCGGGTAAGGTTGGGCGCAGCTGCTTAACAAACGACCACCTAAATGTCTGAGGTGGAGTAGGACCATCCGGGTGGTCATTATACATGGTGAGGTGCCCAATTCTTCATGCACTCCAATTTGTAGTGAAGTGCATTTAAAAGTGTTACGTTGGGGTTAGCGCTGTGGTGAGCTGGCCACTACTTTACAGGCCGACTCTTCGTTGACACCCATAGGACCTGAGACGAGGTGGATACAACTACTTTTTTACCTGCTCGGCATAAGGTAATATTCTGGGTGTGTATCTAGTGTACCTATGAGAGAGACCAGGTAAAAGTAAGAGCCAGTGACAGGAACTAGTCGGCTTTAATTTAACTGTTCTAACGATCAAATTAATCGCTTTCACTCGCAGTCAACTACCGAGTTATTCAATTCAAACGAATACCTAATAACACATTAGCCTCATCACAATCCTTCTTTTATCACTCATGGTAAAATTTTGGAATATAAGCAGCATTAATTCGTCGAAAGTAGCTGGTCCCTGTCAAATCACGAAGTTACTAACCTGTAGGCCATGTCTGAGTTGTCGTGCTGACTACGGCACTCTCGGCATTGCCTGAAAGACCTTCGTATTTGTAGGACTTTGTTTTGAGATCAACGTTGTAGACCGTGTAGGGCTTAAGTTTGTCAACCTGAACTGAATCTACGGATTTCTTGAAACTATCCGTGAAACTCATTTCATTAGTCGAACTCTCTTTTACGGTAACTTCTGATGATTCAATGAAGGTATTGTCAGGCGGAAGTTGCCATGTGATTTTGATTGACGAAGCCGAAACGCCTTCGCTGGCAACCGAAGCCGGAGGTTCGGGAGCTTAAAAAGAGCATGAAAATGCCTCACTGAAAATCGGCTAGCAGACGCAACAATATGCAACAAACACCGAACTGGTAATCACAAACTAATTTAAAAACACAGTGTGACTGTTCTTCCCCTGAAGTCTCTAATTTAACATTAGATACCGAAAACGTATGATTCAACTATGGACTCAGCCCAGATAGAATGGCCTTGAAGTTAAACTTTTCTTGGTATTTCATGTAAAAACGAAGGAATAAAGGTACCGTCGTTGGCAAGAAGCACTTGACATTTTGCTGTTCCTTAACTAAAACGTTCTGATGTTGAATCACGGAATGGACTGAACCTCATGAAAAATCGCCCAGGAGGTTAAATACATTAATTTAGGCATAATGTCGTCATTACCCATAAGGTTTTGCAAATCAGAAACCAAATTTTTGAACTCTATTTGCCAGCCATTTGTTTATTTTCGTGATTTATTGAAGAAAAGATGTAATTTTTATTTTGTAGTTAAGAGCATGCGATGCAGTCGACAAGTTTATTTTGTTTTTAGAACCTAATTTGCCTTAGATAAGTGGTAAAAGTTAGAGCCAAAGTTTTCATTTAATTCATATTTCTATACATTACTCCATGTGTTTTGGATTATGTTGTAACCAAGTGCATTCAATAGGAAAGCAAAATAGTTGCCTTTGGTCAAACACAAATTCTTTTCAAAATTGCGTACTACTGGGACTATTACCTAATTACTTTAAACACAGTGTTATACTTCTTGAGCAATGGGCGAGTTTGAGTTAATATGCGCAATAATCTGACGCTTAGTTGATACCAAACCGGAGCACTTTACCTGGAGGCGGCGTTTCCAGCCCATCGAAGAATTTTTCGGCACTTTTGTAGCCATCTTTTGTAGCCCAGACCTTGACCGCGAGAACAGAGAAAGCCGGCAGTTCAGAGATTTCGAGCAGGCCACTAGATTCTGGGCCCTTGACGGAACGCACAGAACTTGAGCCTTTGTACACCTCGGCGTTAATCTCCGTTTCTGCTCGAGTTTTGGGTTTGTCCCAAGTCACGTGAATCATCCCAATGCCAACAACCTTGGCCATTAGGTTGGAGGGTAGATTCGGTACTGTGGAATGAAAAAAACCAAAAATGAACACCACCTATCAGCTAACATGGTACTCTAGACTGCCGTATATTTTTAAAATCGTTTGTACATATCCATGCGCCATAGTAGTACATGTTCTTCACTTCACTTGACGCGTGGCCGATTGGACAAAAGTGTGTCAGAACCACCGAGTCTTTTCTTAGCCACTAGCGGCAGCAGAGTTAGTTGATTCATTTTCAGGGAAAGCCAGCATCAGCCACACTCACCCATTTACAAAATTGACGATCAATGCGTTTGGTAATTGCCTGTGGGCACGATTTCAAACAGATTACACACCAGGCACTGATTCGTCGCCACTTTTTTAACTGTCACGGTACATATAATTGGCACCTAAAAGTGTTATTCGGCATTTCAGTCACGATAGTAATTGTACCCTAGGCAAGCTCTTGCCCATAAATCAGCGACACAAATGTTATCAGGCGCCAACACTGAAATGTAATCGTTCTAAAATCCTGTGTGTATGTTGGGTACCTGTCAGGAGCATCAAAAATGCCCTGCCGAAAGATGTCGGTGTAACTGCAAGATTGTAAGTGCACGTGATTAGATTTGCCCGAGTGGAGACTATGTATTGTCTAGAAAATTCCACCAATTTGTAAAAATCAAAGCCCATATCATTGTACTTTGCCAGGAACTAGATTTTACTTCAATAATTGGAATCAGAAATAGAAGAAATGTGCTTTAAAATCGTAAAAGTCTCTGATAGTTTTAGACTACGTCAGTCCTTGGAACCAACCATAGAAAATTAGATGTCCTTTTTTCATATTTTGAACACTACTTACACCAAACACGCTCATTAGTGGTGTGCATGGTACTCTTATGTGAAAGCATGATGCAAATCTCTCAATCACTTGCCCCGTCACTGGGATCTGATACGTTCATTCAAACTGACATTCGTGTTATATGAACCAAAGTGTGTGATTTAGTTATGATGTGATTTGGGATTCGATTTAGTTGCAAATAACTAGTAGCACTACCGAATGCACGCGCGAGGTTTTAATTAAATCTTGTGGTAAACTTTTGCTACTATGTCTAAATTGATGTATTGTTCTTAGCTCATCGTCTTGAAAACCATTAACTATTAAAAGATGCAAAATTTTGGAAGCATAAACAAACTTTTAACTGGAGATTCAGTAGGTTTTTGTCTTCACACACGGAAAACACGCTTCTTTGGAAAAATAAAGAAATCCATTTGTATTATGTGAATTAACAGTCCCAAGTACCAGTACTTAATTCGTACCATAATCAGGCCAATGTAAGTAGGTAAGGGAAATATTTTTGCGCGCGTTATCGAGTTCGCAGTTATTATGCCCTTCCTCCATGTAGTCGATTTTCTTACACAGAATGCTTTGTAACAGTTTGTCATCCTACAAGCAGTCACGTTAATCAAATGACTCCAGATGAGTGGTAAATAGTTCAAATCTGATCTTAACCGAAAAAGGCAACAGAGACTTCTTGAAGCCACGTCAAACAAAAATATCACACTTACTTCCGTTATCGTAGATGAAACTAATGGTGTTTGATGCGTCGCTGGTCACCAAGTAAGTAAAAGCCACAACGTTGGCCATGTATTTTTCACCTTTGTTTAGTCCGGTCAACAAAGCCGATGTTTCCGCCCCCACGACCTTCGAGTTACCCATGTTTTCTTGTCCCTCGGGCCAATATGACACTCTGTATCCAGTCGCTAACGGTACCGCCGTCCACTTCACTCGAGCACCCAGAGGGCTCATGTCGACATCTTGCGACATTGCTGGAGGTGCCGGCTTTTGGTCAGCTACAAAAAAATTGTTTTAAAGGTTTGTATAACAAAACCCATTTCAGATCGCATCAACAGTTTCATAGCTTTGTTGCAAATGAAGCAGTTTAAACTGAGCTAGATCTTATATGAGACATGATTTCTCGCTTGGAAAAATTTATTAGCTGGACGGATCTTTAGCACCTTTGTCTACAGAGGCAGCTTTCATTAAAAACGCAACTCAGCTCAACAGAAAAAGACAATGGCTTAGAAGACATGTGTCCATGGAACACTGCTTTCCTTTTATTGTACTATATTTAATCAGTGTAATACTTTGCTGCATAGTTCTCCGGATTCTGATGTGACGGAAGAGAAGATCCATCCGCCAAACGCGAGCATAGGAGTTATCCACCCAAGCTGAGAGCCGCCAAGATTACAGGTCACTTTGGACCAACAACACAATGCCTAACTGACACTGGAAATGACGCTCTTGAAGGGAGGGGCCACGGCAACAAGCCAAAGATCAGCAGAGTTTCAAAAAACAATTTTGCTTATATTTTAGAGTCGAAATGGACGCGTGATCGTCTTAGGGTGTTTAGTCCGAAGGCTTAATTGACCCGAAGAATTTAATTGGTCCCATAACGAAAGGTTTTTGCTTTTTCACATACAAACGTGTGGGCTTTAAATTTTAGCCTGTGTTTTTATAACTGAAAAAATCCGATATATTTTTGCTTACGAGTTCCCTGGTTAAATTCAACGAAAACTGGTTATAATAAGGATAACCTTTTAGGGAAAGCTGATATGGAATTAACTTGAGATCTCATGGGCTGTCAAAATACCCCCTGCTTACCAGACGGCTTTGTAGTGACTCTCACACTTGCCGCGGGACCGGTCATCGTGTTTTTGGCCTGAACCTGAATTGTGTACCTGTGAGCGGACTTCAAACCCTGGAAGGTGTGCGTGAGTTCAGTAGTGTCCTTTGTTTGTTGTTCCTCGACAAGAGTAACGATATATCCGCTTATTTGTCCGTTTGGCTTAATCGGTGGTTGCCAGCTAACTGCGATTGACGTCTCTGTCACGCTGTTGACTAGAAGACCGGTAGGAGCACTTGGTGCTAAAACCAAGTAATAGAGGATGGTTGAAATCCCCATTTGATGAACACATCGCACCAATATAATTTTTAAAAAAAATTCCTGTTTGTTTAAAATATATGCACGTGAGAAAGGTAAGACAAAAAAGACTGGAAAACCATCACGGCTTGTCATGTAACGGCAAAAACTACTAATTTGCAAGCAGATTAGTAGATCTTTCAATTTCGAAAATGGGTAATGATTAGACAAAAGAAGCAAAAATTCAGAACACGCGGTCAAAAATTCCACGTCCAGCCCTATCTGTCATTGTTTTGATCGATTAACTTTTACCAAACATGCCTCTGCTGACATGCAGTATAACGCATTCCTAAAAATCAACTTTATCATTTTGCTCAATTCACTCTTTTAACATATACGCAAGTGATCAGAAGTTAACTGATAGAAAATTTGCGCAAATTAACGACCAGGAAATTTTAATTGCCAAAAACTGTAAGGCGACCACAATTACAAGGTTCCATGGACTAATTTTGGAAGAGTAAGTTTTGACACTGCCACAGACAATCAGTTCTCACAGAACATCTAGATAGAAAACAACCACGACCATTAGCACTTGCTCAGATTTCGTTTTAGGGAGGAAATTAATTTAATAGCCACCATTCCGACTAAAAAACCTCTGAAATTATTAAGTATGCCAAATGTAAATGTCTAGTGTATAACATTTTGTTCTTTCTAATTTATATTGCAAAGGCTGATGGGGATGGGATATGCAAGGCAGTAGCTTTCGTCTCACAGAAAAAGTTAAATTAATTTCACGATTATCAGCGGAAACTTCAATTTGGCCGATTTCCACTATACAGTAAAAAAAGCTCATTGAAGTCATTTATACTTTTTTTTACTGAGAAGTCGCATTTTACAAGTGAAATTAAACTTCACTTTCCACGAATTGTCCAGACATTCACCACATTCAATATATTACAAATGAAAGACACAGGAGATCATTTTATGGATTACATTAAGTTCAAAGAAATAAGCTCTTTTGAATGGAAGTAAATCATTATTCAGTCAGTACATGTCACCTTAAAATAAGTTTCACTTAGCAGATTTTAGCTTCATTCAATACATATCAAAACAACTTGAGTTTTAAAAATACCATGATGTTAAAATCGGCTCTAAGATTGCAAAAGCACTAATAACATCGTCAACTAGTGATAATGGGGCGTAAAATTTGGACTTACGTTGTGGAATTGGCGTAAACGAAGAATTAGCAGCGTATATGCCCACTCTGCTAATACAGTCTCCCGTAACTGTCACTTTGTACACGGAGTCGCTGTCAAACTCATGAATGTAAGTCTGAGTCGTTGGTGAAACACTGTATCGATAAACTCGACCTGACTTTTCATTGACAATGTTGATGTTATTCGAGTAGATTGGGCAAATTGGTGAGGGATTTCCCGTAGTGAAGTCCCACGTTAGCTGGTAGGTGTTGCCGCTGATATGCTTAATGGTTAGAGGGACGCTTGGAACTAGTAATGGAAAAAAACGGTTAATTAGGATATCCACGCTGGCAGTGTTGTTATTTCCTTCCAAATGCTTTTCTAAGGTACCTAAAAACGCAATCCTTTATAACTCAAGACAACGTGCAAGAGGGTGGTGAGTCTGGCAATTCTCAGCCATGATAATAAAAAATCGAAAAAGTAGAATTCTACCTGTTGTGATACTAAACCCCTCAGACCAAACAGTTTTTTTAAATGTATTGCGCTTTAAAACACATAAACCGCTTTCACCAAAAAGACAGTTCATTAAAAAAATTAAAAACAACGTAATTGACTCATGCGCAAAAGGGCAGAAAACAAGGAAACACAAACACTTAATCTCCGAATTTGTCAACCAATGAAATAATAACAACTAAAACATGTACAATTTTATCCGGCCAAATTATCATAAGTTTAAAAAAGCGTGTAGTTTAAACAATCTATTGATAAGATTTAATTGTGGTAACTACTAACAAAAACTTATCGAGTTCAATCATTCAGCAAAAATGTTACTTGATTACAATAATGTGCTGATTTTCCTATGTCAAATTGACTCACTAGCATGTGTAAAGATCGGGCCAATTCTAGATGGAGGGCTTTGTAGGTCTCCCTTCTTCGCATAAACAGAAACATAATAGTATTTGCCCTCTTCCAAATTATCCAAGTTTATCGAAGATGATAATGTTTCCTTCCGCATTGTGTTTCCATCTTTGGTACCGTATACAACATCATACGACACACCGTCTTTATCAGAAGGATCGTTTTCCCAAGATAAACTTATTGAGTTGCTTGAAACTTTTGTGTATACCAAGTCCTGTGGACTCCTGGGGGCTAGGAAAAGATTGATTCCATTAATTTATGAAAAACCACCAAAAATAGTTTTACAGCTTTTATGTACAAAAAAATAAAATAATTAAAATAAGACTTTCAACACCATTATCAATTAAGTTATCACTGTAAAAAAGCTTATGAAAAAAGTTAGTTCCTGAAGATTATTTGACCTTGGAGTAAGAAGACTGGCTAGGTCTTTGAAAATATTTTACACAGGATGAATGCCAATTTTATGGGTTCTAAAAATGATACATCAGCTAACATTTCCGGTGTATTCAAAATGTATAGGATGGTCAATTTACTTGAGCTATACGTCAGGAGATATCCACTTGGAAAGGCGTAAAAATGAAGCATCTCATATTAAATGGTATAAAATCCTTATACGCAACTATATTCAAAAAGGTAGGCAAAGTCTGCAGGACAAAATGTTTTTCTCTTAAGAAATTTTGCGAAAAATTTAAAACACACCTGCAGCTAAAACCTTAACTTTGGTATCCGGATAGGGCGTTTCTTCCTTCCCAACTAGATTCACTGTCTTAAGACTCAAATCATACTCTGTATTCGACTTAAGGCCTGTAAACGTGTATTCATCTGCTGTAGCAGGAAGTACAGCACTTGAAACAATCGACTTATCCAATTTCAAAATTGGTTTGTAAAGATATGCCGCACCATCACTCCATGAAACTGTGATTGAATGAGGCGTTACTGAATGAGTAACACTTATCGCCACTGAAAGTAGAAAAAAAACAAATTGAGTTTTCTAGTAAAAATTATAATTCAAACCAAAGATTAAACATGCTTTTCGTATTAGTATGAGTAATAATATCCATCAAATAATTTAGGCACATTTAAATTATTGTCTTAATTTTTTTGAATTTTAAAATCAAAACTTAAAAGGCTGTGATTATTGCACATTGATAAACAGATCATAAACAAGCTTAAGTTATAACTTGCTTTATTATTTACCATGTTTGTGCAATAATCAGGATTCATTAATAAATGGGTTTTGCTGTTAAAAATATTAAACAAAATGCCTAACGTTTAATTCATTCACCATAAATTAGTAAAAAAGACTCAAACATACAGCTTCGAGAAAATCCGAGAAGACACAATACAAAAAGCCCTTGAACCATTATCCAGACGCTTTGATAAGCAACGCGCCACAGAGTAACCTACAGATGAATATTGCTGTTAACTAAAACAAAGAACATTAACAATTTTTTAATGAACGAATTAGGCATTAGATTCATTAAAAAACATGATTTTTTTGAAAGGTAACAAAATTGCCATTTAAATAAAAAGTAGTTTATTTGATCCATGTGATGCATGCGTTCAGAAACAACTTTAAAAAGGCATGTAGTACATGCTGCTAATTCATGTAATATAAAATTTAATGGCATGTAAATTTTTTCCTATCGACCGCTTCAAAATATGCATATCAGGCAATGTTTGCGATATGAATTAAATCGCATATTAATTTCCTGGATTTTAATTATAACGAGATATATATCCATTTCCATGCTAGTAACATCTGCTCCATTAGTTAGTTATGACAATTCTATTTACTTTTTACTGTACATGCTTCTTTAAAGCCTAACAAAGCAGAATTCAATACAGTGTGGCAAATTCAAATGACATTGACTTATAGATGCGTTAACTTTACCAATCTTTTTAAGAATGCGTGTTTGACAAGTAGTAAATTGGTCTCTGATATTACTTTATAAGTACTAAAGGCCGTAACTATGTTTTTTACTGCGTCAGGGTACTCCATCTATTCACCATCTTTTAAAAGTGGGTCATCTTTTATCATTACGGCTTGGTTTTGGATTAGGTGACTTGATGGAAGGATGAATGTTATAAATGGTGCAATAAACCGAATTTATGATCGAAATTAATTTTTACCAGTTCATGAACATAATTACCACGCGAATTTATTCGGTTGTCTTAAAGTCAATTCACGCAGGGATGTTTACTCTGAGGTGTATCAACACCATTCTTTCAAAAGCTGAAGCCTTTTTTCTCCATTTGTAATCGTTCTTACAAACCCGATATGTGGCTGTAGATCTAGTATTTCTGTCTTATTGCGGTAAATAGCCCAACATTGTATTTGCATTTATGGCAAAATTTGCGCTCTAAAATGAAGAATACAGATGTATCATTATGGATCATGTTAATCTTTTACAAGTCAGATTAGTCCAAATGCCTCCGCAACTTAGGTCTTTCTCGAAGGTTACACCTCCAATCCTCCAAGAAGATGTAGCGGTTTACATATGAAGTTTTACAAAAGACTATTTAAAGCTGTAATCAGGGAATTGGCAGAGCAATGTGAGTAGCGGATTAATGCTGCGGCGTTTCCAACACTATACGTGTTTAGCGTCAATCATGCCCTTGCGAATTTAAAAATACTTGACGTGAACTCGATCAATTATAATAAAACTAAATATAAGTGCACTGGTCTTGCTTTAAGTTGGCTTAAGAGTGGCTTTTAATCGTAGTAATTTTCAATGGTGTTCTTCTGGCGAAAGCTAAAGACGAACATTTGATGAGTTCACGAAACAGTAATCTTTACAAGTTGACTTACTTTGATAAATCTGCGTTTTGAAATTCGCAATTTACCTAGTTTTAGGACACTTAAACCAGCATAACTAGAGAAGTTTGCAGAAGTTGTTGAGTCTGATGGGATAATTTATTTATGGAGACAATCTGCTTTTGTAGGGAAAAGCTATAAAACAAAAGATTATGCACGCCGACGCAATCTCCTGCAATGTTTATGTAAAAAAGTATTAACATAAGAATATGCATAAAACAGACTGACTGTTGATTTTCGGGATAATTTGTCCCAAACGTTTCATACAAATTGTATGGCTCAAGTAATTAGTGAAAGCGGATCTAATTTTACTGGTGGTCGTCATAAAGCGGCCTATGTAAACGGATAAGAACACGTTAAATCGGCCCAGGAAATCTCAAACGCAGCACTAACTCCATCGTAATCTCCAAATATGTCTCGGGGCACAGTTACAAAGGTGTTTATGGAATTTAAATATAATATGACTGGTGACGGAGACACGGATCAAATTTTAAAAAAATAAGCGTCTCAAGGAAGAAATTAATAGTAACACCCACCAGATCAAGTTACCTTCACGACAATGGCCCACTCCATTCGGTTGTTAAGCCGACGCATATGCAATGAACCGAGACACCAGGATCGCCTGACGAAAGCCATTTAAGTACAGATTGGCTGGTCGAGTAATCTCGACATACTTTACCTAACTAGTTTATTTACCAGTTAAATATTTAGTGAATGAAATTAACTTCCAATGAGACAAACCACAGAAGAACGCGTCCTCTAGGGCAATAATTCTGCACGTGAAATGCAGTTCTTTAGTATAAACTGCATTGTCAGTTATTGCAGGTGTCAAAACACACCAGGCAACGGATCTAATGAAAAACGAAAGCCATCACAATCTTGACGCAAATATAAGTTAGATCAGTCATGGAAGTATCGCGGCTTGAATATAGTGCTCCAAATCATGAACATCCTGGCGTTTGGTCGACGTGAATTTCTTTGAGGAAACAAATCTTAGTGTTGGCAAAACACGAAGTCACTTTAGCGCAATGTTATTGGTGCATAACCAATTTAGGGCTGTCCGATAAAAATTGTCACAGTTGAATGCTTCAGTGCATGAACAGGGCCTCTCAAGTAAGTGTTTTGACGTGAACACGCGGATCCTACTCAAAGTCTGAGTGAGGAACTTTTCACAATAATCTGAGGCATCCATCACGCAGGACTAAGCACAAATTGACTTGAATTTCGACCCCAACCGATAACACGTATTTCATAGTGAACAGCGTAGCGCAAATCTGACTAGAAATAACAAAATCAAAATGTTTTGCCAGCTGACATTCGCTCTCGCAATCCTTGTGTGGCTTTATGTTCTTTTGTTAAACGACGGCATATGCAATATAAAAAATCACATTTATGTATTTACATAATTTGTAAGACTTGTGTACGACGCAAAGCTATAATTTTGACAACGGTTTCGCGCCAATTATCGCTAAACATGTAGCCAGGGTGTTCCGAGCCATTTTGAAAATTGCGATTCGCGACTAAAACAAGAAAAGACAACATTAACACCTGTGATGACCCTTCGAAGGGCGTGCAATCCTAACATTAGTTTGAAAAACTCACCAAAGCCAAGTTTTCGGATTCGGCCGTAAGGACAGGCAAGAAACGCCAGGCCCGGTTTACAAGGCCACTAGAAAATCAAAGTCGCACAAATGTACCACAGAGTTACATGCGTAAATTATAAGGGGAATAGTTAAAAACTCTTGAGGAAATTAGCAGAAAATCAGAACTTTAACAATTTCAATTTGAACTTTTTGTGATCATATCAGGACGCTTAAGCAGCACTAAAGAGATAGAAGCCATTGCAAAAAGACGTAAACATCTTCTTACTAGACAATCACTCCCACCCTGTTGAACTCTGAGATACGGTGTGTTCGTTTTTTTGTGTAGAGATATCATGCTAACCATCCGCTAAGGGGAACAACTTACGTTAGGTGGGAGCAGTACCGAAGCAGGCCGTCAGCTTCGTATTTCACATAGGCATGAGTTAAGACCTCCGGGAATCTGAAACCGAACAAACAGAGCATGGGATGTTGCCAGTTTAAGAAACAAACGGGCATTAGATAATTAAGAAAATGGTTTGCACAGGAACTCGCGCAGGTAAACGCATAACTTAATGACTGAGAACTTTAAGCATTCACCTGATGCCACATGAGGAACACCTAGGAATCACTGATTTACACATTAAGGGGCTTGTCGGATCAATAATGACTATGCCTTCCAGTGCTTGTAGAAGCTGACTGCCTAATTTCTTGTAGTAATCAAGCAACTTACTAGCACAAAGCCTATCTGAATTGATCTGGTTAGATTGCGCCAATTATTTGCGTGGTGTGCTGACGAATCCAAAAATGTCGATTAAGACACGTTACTTTAAAGCTCCCTCGTCTGGTTTTATTCATAATATTGGCTTTAGGCCTGTGGTTACAAGTTTTCAAGCTCGAGACTCATAATTCATATCATAAGCTACCTCCAGAAATCTCCCTACTTCTCCATGTAGTGAACCGTCTTTAGCAATTAATCATCAAGTGACATGGTTTCAGTAGATACGGACGTCCTTTCATTTTTCCCATGGTACATAACGAGTACTTGGCGAAATATTGTTCACGTTTACTGAAATGCTTCAACTTTCAAAGAAAACTAGTCGCGATAACCTTGCCAAGACTCGTCTTAAAAACCATCAGAATCAATGATGAGGATTCTCTTGGCTTGCCCTGTTTGCGAAAGCACTGGAGGTTATTGCCAACAGGAAATGACTTACGTGGCCAGATGTGCACAGACCTCCTCTTCCACTTCACGAGAAGGACGATTAGATGGTATTTCGTAGAAGGAGTGCACGAGTCGCGCATTTTCTTCATCGGCGTCGCCGTTTCCGCCTAACAAACCCCTTGCAATTGCCTTTTGCTCGAGGCTACAAAAAGTACACTTCGTTTGCACCAACACAGGAGACAAACCATAATGTTGGTGAAGTAGTGTGCACGGAGTTTACTTCCATCCGTCATTTGACACGCATTAAGAGGTGACACCGAGAATGAGCTAACACCTGAAGTTGTATTTTACACAGTCAGAATATGACCACGGTCAATTGGCACCGAATGCACATAGATGCCAGACGTAGAGCAGGCACGCTTTTATGCACTGCGACGTAAACAACACAATTCCGATGAGCTATCTAGTCAACGGTCGTGTCTCTCGCCCTCTCCCGTCTTCTTCATCTTCGCGGGTACTCAATTAGCGTTATCGGGCTAAATTAAACTTAGTGTCCGCGGCGTGGTTTTGAAATGTACACCGGAGCCTACAACACGTTCAAGTTACTATTGACCGTGGCAGTAATGAAATATGTCATAAAAGGATTTCCGCTCCTCAGAGGCGCAGTAATTATGTCAACAGGTAATACTAGTCTTGAACAATAGTTAAATTAAGGTTTTACTTGAAATAACGAAGCAACTTTTAAAATAGTACCCAGTAAGCTGGTGTCACTCTTGAATTGATGGTCCTATACGATGGCTAGAAATCGGTTCCTAAAGCAAACGCAGCCCTTACATGTCCAATGGATTCACCGAACACTACAACAATGACAATTCGACCAGACACTAAGACATTCCATGTCAATTAACTCCACCCAAAAATCTGACCAAATTTATTTATTCAGTAAATCAAAAACAGTGGATCGGGGCTATAACAAGCTAAAACTTGTCAGGTGACCACTTTGGCTGACACTACTTAGCTCGAGAATTCCTGACAAATCAATCACCCAGACATCCCATGAGATCCTTCATCCAAAGTGAAACGGTTATACGGTTGAACACCGTGCCAAGAAATCATGCACAGGAGTGCCGCTTTTGAATGATTGCGCCGATGACAGGAGGGGTGTGTCGAGGACAGAGATAATAAGAAGTACTCGTCAGTTTGGCAAGTCACTGGCGATAGTGAATTATGTGTACATGCCCAATTATCTTATGACTACACGATAAATTACATTACTTTGCGGCATTTACCTCATTGACGTGAAGCTGGATTTTTGATGGGCGAGTTGTTGTAAAGTGATCTAAGCAAGGCTTAGATAGACTGCCAGCAAAAGTGGCAAGCGTCATTGTAATGAAATGAATCCAACTGTTATGCTAAACATCCACCGAGATCGATTAAGGGGTGAATGGGTGATAAAGAGGACAATACACGATGCCAACTAACAAAGGGGCCACCATGGTTGTTGGCTAACATTTTCGCCATAGCAGTAACTTCGTGCACACTAAAATGAGTTGCAACCCCTGATGATGCTAAAAGAGGCTGTCATGTGTGTTGGGTGGAAAAAAACTTTACCTACAGAGACGGGCATGACAGTACTGTAATCCGAGCCCCGTAAGATCGCGTGAATCGACGAGGGAATGGGAACCACTGTGGCCGGTCTGACTGACTCCATCCAGGCGAATTTGTAATTGGACTGGCTGAAGACGCGGCTTCCGCAACATCTCAGCAACCAGCCACGTGACGCCCATCTGATCGGCCACAACGTCGAAAGCGGGATCGCTGGGATCAACGCGAGTGCCTAAAACGGGGGATTGCTTTACTCCCGTACCTTTATGTGATGCCAATGGCCCTACCACAATGGCACACACATCCTGGATGACCGGCCTCAAGTGTGAACCCAACCAAAGAGGTGGCGTGGTTTTGATCACTGCTTACGTCGCAGTAACATTTACCAATTTTGTTGTAACACGGACATTACTGTATTTAGTTTAACAGGTCCCAAGAACGCACCAATTTAAGTTGCGCATTTGTGAATGAGAGAACTTATTGAGCTCAAAGTCGTGATGAGATCAACCATTCCCCAAAGTCAACAGGCGTCAAATAAAATCGAAAGTCTGGGCTTCGCACACAGCATGCTCTGGGTAGTCTACGACCGAAGAACGAAAACTAGAAGTTCAGTAGATCCCCGTCCCAAGGGGACGGATGATGCCACCTTGAAACGTGGTGATTCTGGCTTGTCACATTCCATTGGAGGACATTTTTCAAAGCGTCGTTGATATTAAGGCCGAAGAAAATCCCGAAACTAAGCAGGAATGAGCCGCTAATGAAAACTTTACGATAAAACATCCCTTGTTTTCTTTTAAAGGAAATTTGTGGATCCAAAACTGGGTGTCAGTCGATACAGGTATTTTCTTATCGCATAAGGTGGAATCAAGTATTTGTAAAAAAGGACAGGTTAAATAAACCAAATTTAGGGGAATTTATTTAAAAAACGTAGCTTTGAGCAATCGATAGGTTAAACAGCTTAGATAGCATCTGGAAGGAAAGATGACAACGAAGCCTCAAAATTCTCCTAATCTGATGCTCATACAGCAATATTTAGTGCGAGTGAATATACTGGCGGTTACATGCCAACAGTCCAAGAAATGCTCTTCGATAGGTTTAGCTAACTACCCTATAATCGATACAAAAGGAACACAACGATACTTTAGGACAAGTCTATTAGCAGGAGACGGCATCACCTGCAAAACGCCTGCATGAGGCTTTGTTTATCAGCGAAGATGAACTCACAAGGAGACTGCAGCATCCTGCGACGAGCTTCACGCCTAGCCGAGTCCAAAACGTCGACCAGAAAAAGGCCACTGCCGCGTCTTGAACTGGCACCAGCGACTTTCGCAAAGCGAACGTGAAGCGGCCACGGCGACGTCCCACTGACAATGCAAAAAGTCACAAACACTTCCAGGAAAAATACGTAACAAGCTTTAACTCAAAAGCATTTAAACAAGTCAGAAAACGAGTAACACTGGGAATAAATTCCGCTTCCAAATAATATCAACCAAGTCCAATGTAAATGACTATAAATAAAAACTTGTATGCAATAAGTGATAATTAAAATGAAGACACATGATCAAGGATTAAGTATTAAGTGAACACTGACGACTTCAAAATGTCACGCACCGCGCCACATTCTACTACCGGTTGAACGTGTGAGTGCGTCGGGATCTTCCAAGACAATAGGGATGGAATGCCCTGAACACTCAATGCACTCAAAACGTTCGCCGATAGGACTAGCCATCCGCGTGATGTGTCCTGCATTAGTAAGCCCTATAAGATGCTACATTTGCATTCATGATGGGTTAGTTTTGGATGTGGGTTCTTACACCTGGAAGTGTAGAGGAATGACAAAAGTGGTTTAGTTCTCACTCCGAGTGTTGTCGTCGCTACACTTCATGCTGTTCGAGCTCCCACGAACCAATCTTCTGTGTGTGTCTGTGTGTGTGAGTGCGTTGGGATCTTCCAAGACAATAGGGATGGGATGCTCCGAACATGGTACAAGCACTGGAAGGACATTTCTGTCAGTCTGCGGTTTCATATCTTTCGGTTTGCGTGCGCCACTCCTCACTACCAAACTAAGGCCTCTTATTTGATGCGGACTTTTTGAGTTAATGCAACTTGTCAATTCGAATTTGCCAGGTAAACTTTCGGACGTTTCCATGTCGCACGGAATTCAGCCCAGTAGTTCAGCCCAATTTAGAAATAGGTTAGGACGAATGGCTGGTGTCGTTTGCTTTTGCAGGAGGAACTTACGGCTTCGCCCATTCGTATCCGAGGGTGGAGAGTAGGTGCGCCAGGTTCGAGAAGTGCTCTCGTTGGCCATCGTCCACCTTAACGAAATTGGAAAAAAAGCAGTCCGAAAGGGGGCTGGTTGTGGCGAACATGAGCAATGTAGCACTATCATGTACAGCTAACTGCAACCCGAAACAACCACAATCCACGTTTGTTCGTGGTGTCTGCAGTGTCCAAGAGACAAAAAGGTTTCTTCGGGTACCCAAAGAGAGCGTCAGGTTAAAGCGAAGGGCAACATGGCCTTGTGTGTGGCAAGTGTGTGTGTTTAATTAAGCCACAAACCATCCGCATTCCTCGTGGTTCCCCTCCTTCACTCACGACTTCCGCTTGAGATCGCTGTTGTGACGACGTGCAAGTGTCTCGTTAATTAGTCTTTCAACTGCACTGCGATAATGCAGTTGCGGACATGAAGCATTGAGTAGCGAAGCATTTTTCGTAAGCAATAGTAGTGACGACTAATGATGCTTTGCACAATACCGGAGTGTGCGCCACCTAGGTGTTTGCACGAATGAATAGAGAAGTCGGGGGAAGGGTGTCAATCTCACAAGGGGGGCTGCAGAAAGCGGAAATTTGAGGAGTGTCCACTCAAAATTCGTCGGAGCACTGTTTGTCGTAGGACTACTGTCAGTGATTTGGATTTTCTGGTGCACATTTCCATATTGCATGTATTTTTTTTCTGCTACTGAATGAACATTATCTTATTTTGTGCTCCATGTAGCGTATGAACATTGTTTTCGACCGTTATGAGCATGAATCGGAGTTTGTCCAAGAAGCCTCCTCTCTGGTAAAGCAACTGATTTCGCAACGCATTGCTCGAAGAGAGCCGTGAGTACCTGATTTAAATTTGACTTTCCTCATTGGAAATCTTTAGTTAAAATTTGTGCGAGGAGGTTCTGCCATACTTGTTAGTCGCTGCTACTGACCGGTTTCATTGGTATTGTTTAAGTAAATGTATGATTTTTAAGACCGGTAATTTCATCAGAACAGACTATAATTCTGCGGTTGTCGTCATTCTCTAGCAGGCGAATTCTTACAAGGACTGATTTTAGTTTCAATGTTATATGTATCAGTAATACAAATGAACAGACGGTCAAAGGTAGTCTGATTACCATGTAAAGTTTGTTATAGTGGGCCAGCGTTTTGTGCTCTGCCGATATGATCGTGTGTTGGTGCAGCAGACCAATGTTAAATTTTCCGTAAGATGAGCGCAATCGTGGAGTTTAAATCCGAATTTTTGAGGTATGCGACTTATTATTGGTCATTACAGCGAATAAGCACGTTGCTGCAATACACAAAAGTAAAGTACAACGTTTTGATCTTCAGCGATGTTGAACTAAGCGCCGAAGCTGTGTCTTCGTGAGGTCGATTTTCCAAACGAGCATATTTTGAGCAAAATCGGTAAAATTCAGCGTTGTGTGAGAATAAAAGCAAAGGTTGTTCTAAGGTTCACGCACACGCATTGCTCCCGGTTATTAGTGTCCAGTTTACACCCAATGACACTTAAAATTGTCTACGGTGTCCGGATGTTAACTTTCAATAGCTTGTAATAAGCGACTTGTAGAATCTCATCTGATATCTTTAAGTCAAAACATTTTGGTGGCTTCAGGTGCCAGCACATTTACGCAATGCAAATATCAGAGTTGTTTTCTCAGTGTCGTAAAATGCCAGTAATTTATCATTGATTCGTATCCGGAGACTTCTTGTTCACGACATTGAAGTCCAAATTGAATAGTTTACGGTAAATGACATGTCGCTTATATGTGCCTATTTCCATCTGTTTAAGTGATACTGGGGTCGTAGATTGGGCAGAAAAACGAGCGTTCGGGAAGGGGGGAGAGATGCCAGCCCCCGATGTAGCGGTGGAAGCCTTCCTAATTTAGTATTGATCATAGTTGCGTCTACTGGTTCCACATGGGGTAACATCCCTTGCGTGGGACACGTTCAACCTAAGGTCAAGAATTCGGATTTAAATTAGTGACATAACATGGGTTTGAATATTTAAGGATCTGGTCTGTTGTTTTTTTAACATCCAGATAGTAGTTCAATCGTGTATTGTGTAATTTTAGTGACGGATCTGTAACAGCGGCGTCAAGTGAAGCCGGCAAACGCGTCACCCTATTGAAGAGTGACGGGGGCACGCTCTATCTCACTCGGTAAGCCACTTAATGTAACTGCATTCATCATTTGGTAATTTACCGCTTAGAGTTGGCCGAGTAATCAAATGACTTCTGTCGAACACTTTTACCACGCAAATTCAGCAAAATATGGCTGGCTGTTGGTACACCTGTTCTAGAAGTCGAATACTTGGACATAAATACGGATAGGTGCAGTCAGAAAGATGGATAGACAGTCCAAATACGATTTAAGACTCCTAGTTTCATGCCCTTTCCTACATATCGATTTATCACCGACCATGGACCTTGGTACCATTTCATTCGTCCAATCCTAAGCTTGTCACGCTCGGACATGTCGGTTGGTTGGAAAGCTTGAGTTAGCGGTAAGCGGGAAGTACTGTGTTTCGAACACACGTAAACAGCATGCGACTTTTCATTTTGCATTACGTTACCAGCATACGGAAGCTTTAGCTGATGATGATCGTTAGGTCTCCCTCAAACGAAATGATGCCGCAAAGATGCTGGGCAGACTTTTGGGTAGCTTAATCTCTCAGCATTTAACTTTGGGTCGGCGCCACGCGTCCTGTCAAAGCAGAAAGCACAGCGAACCGGCTTCTCTTGTGTGTATTTATGTACAATCACTTCTGCGGGTTTTATATCCAATAATAACCGGTATATGTGAGTAACTAGAGTTTCGTCGCTTGTAGTTAGTTTCTTCTAAAGTTTGATTCGATGTAGAAAACATAATATTCAAGTCGATTTGAGCCAAATCGATGGTGAGGCAGCGTGAAAGTGGTGCACAGTAATTTGTACCAGTTCAAACGCATACTTTTTTTTATATTAAAAACTGTTGCAAATTTAAGGGACTGTTAGAACTGCTTTTACCGAAGAGTTTTACTTTTCAGTGACCTTGCTGCAGCTATTTCGCGGGCGAAAAAATTTGAATTCGACAGAATGCATTATGTGGTGAGTTCCCTTTGCTGTATCCGCTCATCCCCGCGTCATCAACCCGTACTCAAAGTCAAATGATGTGGCCTATTGCTGGATTTGCAGATTGATGGCAACCGAGACAAAGAAATGCGCTATTTAGTTTGTAAATTCGAGCTCCCTAACGTAATATTATATTTAATGACTTCAAATTCCCGTTTTCACAAAACGCGATGGAAATCCTTTTATGACATATCTCACCACTGCCACTGCTTACCAATAGCACATCGGAAAATGCTTCACTACTCAATGCCTCATGCACGCAACTGCATTGTCGCAGTGCAGTTGAAAGACTAATTAACGAGACACTTGCACGTCGTCACAACAGCGATCTCAAGCGGAAGTCGTGAGTGA
>UXSR01005198.1:69582-271386 GCA_900604375.1 Mesocestoides corti | reverse complement strand
TTAGCACGTCAGCAGTAGTGGTGTGATTTGATGATGGGTTACACATCCCAGTCTTCCTTGTGTGCTCATGTTCCCCGAAAGTCCACTTAATCGACCAATTCTTGAACCTTCGCTAAGTGATACAAAGTTTTGTGTACACATGTGCCCCCATTTTTGGCACCTCTGCAGCAATTCTGACATTTTAATTTTCCATCTTGATTTTTGCTTGCTTGTTTAAATCTGTCAGCAATGCCTTTAGATACAGTATTTTTTTTAAAATTGAAAGTCTTGACTTGATCTTTTATTAGGTCATTTTGCCAGGGGCGCTCAATAATTCCTTTAGAAAGCCAAGTTGGTGAGCACGATAAGAATAATATGGTCAAAAAAACATTATTTTAAACACAATGGGCATTGAATGATCTGGGTTAATTTCCAGATGAGTCTGGGCAAAATAAAAATGAGAATGCATCGGGTATAGGGGCTCGTTGGCTTTCTTTCAGTATGTCAAAATGCCTGTTTTAAGAAAGAGAATATTAAGTCCTGTCAACAAGACGTTAACCTTCTAGGAATATTGCGGAGACGCTATAATGAAATAACTGACATTCGAGAGTGGGCCGAAGAGGGAGAGAATAGCTCTTTTATATCCGTAGATTCCATGGAAGCGTTTATGAATGATTATAGTTTACTTGGTTTTTTATCTTGTAGAGTTCGTCGCTACAACGCAGCTAGCAATAAAGTGCTGACACTAATTGAGGACTTGACATCAAAATGTGACGGAAAATTGAAATGAACGAAACACTAGATTGGACAGTTATTGAAAAATCAAAAAAAACGATTCAATATAACGGGGATTAAGTGGACGTATTCGGGTTTGGCAACGGTGTAAGCAACATAATAAACTGTAGCACTGCACCCTACCCGTTCCCTGATTCCACTATTCAGAGAGAAAGGGAACGATGAAGTGCAATTTGGTGCTCAGCCCCTGTCCACAGCCACCACCACCCCCTTATGAAACGCGCAAAAGAGCCCTCAGTAGATCGGGAGATAAAATCGGCCTCTTTGTTTATGTATTTTGACCGAGCGACGTAGCGAAAGCCGATAGCCAATGTGGGAGGCAATAAAGGCGAGCGCGTATATGATAAAAAGCAGTTTTGAATGCTCCATAAAATGTCTGGGGATGTGCACGTAGCCACAAAACAAGAAAATTCTGTACCACTAAATAAAAGGCCCGTGGAAACAAGCGTTGTGCTAATCTGTTACAAACATTGCACCACGACTCAAGTGACGGCTCCGCAACTCATCCCCTAAGCGACAGTATGCTTGCAGTTCGTAGTTGATAATATTACGTGGGACTTGGCAATAACCGGTGGCTAATGTTGAATATTGGTTACGATAAACGTACTCGTCTCAAATATCCGGAAACGCTCCGTTGGCTGCGTCGACGTTTGATATTGATAATTTGGATCATTTCATAATACAATTCGTAGGTCATGGGTAGGACTATTGTGGTTTTACTTCACCTAAATACTTGTCTGCGATTTTGGGTACTGTTTGAAGAAAGCAAATTTATAAACAGTGGATTCAGTGTTTCTGCATATCTATGTCAACAATTCTGCCAAAATATCAGACATTGTTTTCTAATTTTTGTGTAACATCACTTAACGCTTTTGCAACTTAATTCAATGCATTCTGCTCAATTATCCAACTATTTGCTTAAATTTTGCAATAAATTGGCCCTGGAAATATAATTTTGACCGGGGTTTTTGGTATTGAAAAACGCCTACTATTGTTTTTACGTCAGGTAATTGTAAACCCCGTCTCATCCTTGGTCTATCTGTCCGAGTAATTTACGATTTCTAGAACCACTGCAATATTAGGCCCAGGCTGCAGCGCAGTTATTTTAACACTGCTAAAAGTAACGGAGAATTAATAATTACGATTAACCCATTTCAGGAAATTTTGAAAATTAATTTCCTAGACCCTTTTATAGAATCAGTTTTTTGGTGAAATCAATGTTTAGGAGAAACTGTTGTGTAAAATCTCTCAATTTTTCGATTGGCTAGAGTGTCACATTTCAGAGCAGGCACAATGTAACCCATAATGAATGTGTGTCCTCTATATCGAGTCGTAGCCGCTGTGTATAGGATAAGGTAAGATGCGCTTAGTAAAGTCGACATCTGCATTATCTGATGCCTAGGACCAACCGGAACGCCACGTGAATTGAAATGCAGTTGTGGCCAGTTGTGATACAAATCTGCATCCATTGCCAGAAGAAAAGATCATGAATCGGTAGGCAAAACTTGCATAATTTCCATACAACCTAGACTAAAGAGTGTTGTATTCAATATGGAGGTACAAAATAGGCGGGCAGTTAGGCCTTTGAATGATCATATTCGTGAACAAGGGAGAATGCATAATAAAGACCAAGATTTGTCCAAATACCCGATTCTTGATTAACACTGACTTAAAGAACTCAACATTCATGTAGAAAAACATGCGATGTATGAATTATATCAAACGACTGGGAAAATTTAAACAAAGCTAAATCAAATTATTCAAAGGTAAACGGTCGTGTCTGGTCGACGTAGAAATTCTTTGCGCCTGCATCTCCATATCTGTTCCATGAGCGCCTTTGGACGCCTGCACCTGATGCTTCTCAAAAACAAATTCAAATGCTCCACCGATTGCTTAGGTAACTCTAGCTCCTCTATTTCTCAGTTTCAAAAAAATGCGAGTCTTTGGTGATCTGTTCTTGATTAGGCCCCGAATCCTTTTGACCTTCTTTGCACAGAAGACATTTTAAATGCGGAAAAAATTTTTTTTCTTTTTAGGAGGCAATACGTGGACATTTAAGTAAAATGTTTGATATAAATATTTAAAAAATAAAAAAAATTGCAATCTTTAGGGCATAAGTGATGCCAAAAATCAACCCGTGAGCATAAAAGAGAACAAAAATTATCGAAGGGAAAATTTGTAGTAGATTTAAAGAAACGTTTTAACTCAGATAAAGGGCAAACAGTTAATAATTGGACACGTCACTACTTCTGCACATTTTTTGCGACAACCTGGTGTTAATGCAGTAGATTAATTGTTTTCCAGATTCATAAATGTATGGGGGTTTAAAGATAAGAATGAGGTCCTGTAAGCAGTGGTGTAAAAAAGGTAAAAAAAGGGCAAAAAATGAAGCCTTGAGGGCTCCAAAATCACTACTAATTACAGTGACGTCCATGACCTTTGGTAATACGTTGGTAATATCGTTTTGAAATAAATCTCTCCTTTGGGCTGGTTATGGTGTCCCTGAACATGATCGCAACTGCTTGATGAATACCTTCGCAAAGAGTTTTCACTAAAGCCATCCTTTCAGGATTAAACTTTCCCCATTATTAGGAGTTTTTGATGACCGACTCCTACTTTAGTCACACGTATTTTGTGAAAGTTTATTTGGAAACTTTACTGAAATTATGCAGCCCACTAGGAAGCATGTTATTCTTCTCCATCCTCCACGTCACTTACTTGGAGACATTATTTAGTGGATAACTTTGGAAATTGTGACTGGTAGTGAGTTCATTATTCTTCATTTTGTGTCCATTTTCCTTCTCGCTTTATCGAAATTCTACACTGTCTCCTTAGCGTTTGCAGATAAATACAAAGGTGTACTACGACCTCATTGGTTGTCAAGCCTGATTGTATCTAATTTACGTGAAAAGGGCGCATAATAGTTTCAGTGGATGGATAAATGTGGAGATTGAGAAATGTGAGTTAATGCACATGAGCACTCCTGTATCAGTCACAATCCCAAGGTGTTTAAACGGAAAGAATACTTTTTAACCATATTACGATACAAAGGAGTAATTCAGGGTACATACCCCTTTTCATTATTCAGGTGCATTATTTTCAGCATTTTGTCAGCTTATAGGAACCATTGCCATAGCTTTACCCGAAATTTTAGCCTTTTCTTTTATTTCAGCTTTATTAATGAAGTGATAAGTGGATAAAATCAGCATTACCAACATCCCAGGATTTTTTTGTTAAATTTTCATGCAAGGCCTAGGCATACTACTTGAAAAATGGGCAAAATCTACAAAAAAATACTTCATTATCGAGCAAGGGACACAAAAATAATTCACTATAATTAAAGGAGGGAACTTTCGCCTCAATGGTGTACTTGTTTGCACCATTAAAATGACTTAGATTTGGATCGTTTGAAAAGGTTATAATAATACAATGGAGCCAAATGGTGACCATGCAGGCCGAGCAACTGAGTTGCCATCTGAAGATTATTTTTCGCCATCTGGAGTTAAAGAATAGGATTCCACCAATAGGATTGAATGCGTTAAACGTATTGAATGAAAACAATAAACACTAGCAGTGTACAATTGGTGGAAATGTACTCACCTGGTTCAGGAGGAAAAGTGTTGGTTTAATGCAAACTTTAAGCAAAAGAAAATGTGATTGCATTGTGACCACCAAGTGATGTCCTTAATCATCATGACCTCCACAGTTGCAAGATGATGACACGCGTGTGCTGAAACGGTGAAGCCCTCATCTGCTACAAGTTGTTCTCGTGGAATCAGGAAATCGACGGGCATCTACGTGCAACGGTTTGAGTGAAATTTGTCAACAAACGCAACCTAATTGTCAAGGAAAAGTGATTCAACAGATTGACAAATTCAGATCTTACTGTGCAGGCATTTTGAACGTGTCTCAATCAGATTGCCACCCTGTCTGCTTTTGTCTAAATGGCAGACATAACATTTGACAATAATGACAATCTCAAAAATTTGCCAAGATTTATTTCAATGTCAGACAAAGAATTTGTTGTCGGAAAAAGAGTAGGAAACGCAAAATTGATAGATGCGTTTTAGTTCTTCTAAAAGGTTGTTTTTAATAAACAACTAAATTAAATCAAAATGACTTGAGGTTGACTACAAAATATCATGTTATTTACACACAAGGCTGAGGCACGAACGTAATTTTAAAATATTTGGTAAATGTTTTCAAGTGTTAAAACGGTTACACGTAGGAAGAGGGCGTCATTATTACTCAAAAATGTTTCGATCCGAGAAAACACATAAGAAACAGCACCAAAAAATTTTAAGTTGCTACACTTAGTACAAAATACCATGCTCTATTATCACACGTATGTGCCTTTTTAACTGTAACGAATCAGTTGATTTAAAAAATGTTAATAATGGTTATCGGAGTAGTTTACGTTTTTACATTTTGCACATCAACATTTAGCAACCATCGTCATTTTAAATAGAAAACTATCTGCAGCTTCTACATTTCAGTAGAATCAGTGAAGCTGGAAACTAATTTTAGTCATTTTGCTAGCCGTTAGATCGTGGAATTAGGGAAACGGCAAGGGAATTTGAAGTTAAAATACTTGTTCCTAAATTTTGTAAAGGACATGCATGTGCAGAATATGCTTCGAACAGGACAACTGCTTATTTAGTGTACTTATACTATTGAATCCTATGCATTATTTGGTCTTTGATCTAGACTTATTGATTCCTAACGGATTTTGTAACATTAATATTTCACACAAAGAGATAGCCCTAGTCAGTATTTCCAGTTCATGTTGCAAGACGAACTGCAACACCTTTAGGGTTTATGAGCACATATCCCACGAAGAGAATTTCCTTGGTCCTCATTGCCACCATTAAGTCTATTAACTATACGCTTTCTCGTTTTCAGTAGCAATTTTATCTCAAGTGTGGCTAACGGCCAGTACTGCGAATAGGTGTCTTAAGAATTGAAACAGTTAGAGGTCTGTATTGAATCACTACTCGATATGAACCTTATGCATAATTCAAATGCCCTCAAAACACCGAGGGTAGGCGAAAGATTTGGGAAACCACTATTATCACCCAAATCAAATTTCCAATACTAACTGTACTTGAAATTTGCACAATTTAAACTCACATTTGGATTGTAAAAATGGAAAGTCAAAATCAAACTGGCAGAATCCACAGTAATTCAATTATTACGTCTGGCTTTGGAAATGACCAGCTTAACAATTCTACACAGTAACCATAAATTGAAGAAAAATAGATTCTTGCAATTGCATGAACCCCATTTTGAGAACTACAAAATTTAGGATGATGTGTTACTATCATAAGTAAATAGAAACTTGCAAATTAAAATGCGTGTCAGTGATCCTATTTTTAATATAGTTTTTCTGCTTTATCTTTATTCATTCCTCTCCCTTTATGTTTTGCAAACGTAAAGGCATGGTTAGTGAAAAAGAAGCGAACTAACCAAAAGCACTGTGTGGCGAGAAAGGCACAAGTCTAATTTGATGCAAACAAGACAAGAAACGTAATTGGGGCAGAAGGTTGAATTTCTTAGCAAATCAGAAATTGTCAGTTCATGTCAATACGTAAACAAGGTATCATGTGGAAGGCAATGAGAAATACACAGCCTCAACAAGAGTGTGTTCCCTTCATTTCACACTTGAGCTTCAGCACCAATATTTTCCTTGAGGCTTTTCAATTGTAACGAGCCAGTTTACCACAACATCACGGCAAAACAATACGAGAAGAGAGGCATTGAAACTAGTGGTGGAGCTATTCATCACGAATAAAAAGCCAGCCTTACGTCTAACCGTGGCCTCTTGGCACCGAACGTCCTGACTATCGGTGACTGAGTGTGAAACCACTTCAAGGCATTAAATTATTATCATGAAATTGTCTAATTTTTAATCTTCATTTCAAGGCATTTGAATTAATTAAGTTCCTCTTGTATTTCCAGACCAAACACGATTCAAGGCACTTTCTGATATCATGCTTTAACTTGAGCAATGCCACCAATTATCTGCAAGTCGCAAGATTTGATTTTGAATTCAGCCAACTCTAAAAGTTAATTACATGCATTTTTATTTGCAGTAAACAGTTTTATACCTATTCTACCAAGAACGGCACAATAAATATTGTTTAATGTTTTGTTTTTGCTGCTGTAATGACAAGGAAGATTCTAACGAACCACAATGCGTACAAAAATTCCACGCCTACAGCTTTGAGGTGAACTTGTTTAAATCTGTTATTAGCAAACCAAGGACATACCTAAATTGGATTATCATTTGATCCTAGAAGAAGTTGTTGAGAAGTCACATTTCTTCCACAGGACAATTGAAGATCATTAAAAGTATCTGAGGCTCAATAGGGAGCCCAATATCTGGATGGTTAAGTTGAGATTTGCTTGATGCAACGATCGGATATTTGGTAATATTATCTCAACCAATTATGAGTCGTATTTTTTTTATAAAAATGGTTACTACTAATGATGACAAATAGCTCATTTACCAAAACGGTCCTTGTGCAAGCATGGTGCACCGCAAAACTCCATTAGAAGCTAAAATGACTATTAAAGACGTGGATGTCAGCATTGTGAGATTAAAAATTTACTGTGTATTTTGAATTGTACAGATGAAGACAAAAAGTCAACAACTGTCGTCTGCTTACTGTGAACAGCTGAGCAAGGTAGATTGGGAAGCAATGAATAGAAGACTGTGAGGATTAGCAAACCGCAAAGCAAATTTTGCGCACCAATTCAGATAATCCAATCATCAATTATTAAGCCAGGAAAAAATTGCAAACATTGATTTTCCAAAATCTATAACGACGAAAAACTCTGAAAGTGCGGAGCCATGATGACTTTGAGAAGATAGGGCTGAGTGGGTAAAGTGCAATTGACGGGAATTGAATTTCACACTACAAGGTTGAAGCTGAGGATGAAACCACGAAGCTATAGTAGGGGCCTTGACAAGCTTTTAACGCAAGTTGTACATCTTGAAGTCACATCATTACAAGGAAAGTAACGGGCATGTTACATTTATTTGACAAAAGTTTTTTATCAAGAACTGTCTTTGTGATTTCAAATTGTTATTTTCATCTACACAAACCAACTTAAATACCAACGTAGAAAAAACAGCTTTTTAAATAGCTACTAGCTAAGCACACGCGTCGGCTTTGTGTGCTACCGTGTATTCTTCCTATCGCAAGTGCAATATAGTAAAAAGAAGTCCTGAGCGAGTTTCCGTTTCTCTCTAAGTCACAATCATCTATTGTACGGAACTTCAAGAGTGTGGTCACTTAACAAAGTAGTAGCCAAGCCTAGTACACAGCGGACACATTGTTGCCCCAGTTATTTCACATTTACAAAGCGACATTACACAGAATTCATACATTATTCTACTACGTCACCAGGCTGATTTAAAGATTTACAAAAGGGAACAATTTGTCCATCCTTCTTTAAAATATTTTTTTTAATATTTTGCCCACAGTCGTCTCTTTTATTAAGGAAACTATGCAATAGAAGGGCTTGCACACTGGATTTAGATGCCTAGACCCTTTCTTTGAAGATTGCGTCTATTTCGCTATGATCAACTGTGATGCTTTGTTCAGGTGGGTATTTTAAACTATGCCCTTGCGTTTACACATGAGAATTAGTATTAAGGATATAACTAACCACTCACAGTTGCGCGCATACCCTCATCTCTGCCCGCCTCCCAAATTCACTAGAACTGTGGGTAGTTTCTATTCTTGAAAGGAACCACAACTTGCCTAAAAGGCCCTATCTACACTCTAATTCGTTTCATTGTCCAGTAGCCGTCAGTCGTCGAGAGACTCTTCTATCACTGTCGTCAAGCGCAACGTTGGGCCCCTTCAGAGGGACTCAAATTAGCCACTCGTTGTGGACTCGCTCTGTAGATTTGTCATTTTCCCTCCCTGTTCCTTTAAACGGTCCACGGCAGGTTAAGGGTCGCACACTCCTGTCCTAAATGCATTTCTTTTCAAGCTTCGCATCGGTAGACGAATCTACTGTAGTGACGATCGCCAATTATCAGTTTAAATGAAACCTAATGTTATATCTTAGTCGCCCCCACGATATGCACACAAATCTGTAATCTAATAAATATTGCTAAGTAGCAGAATGCGGAATTAAGATTAATGACCACGGTTTGGGAATCTTTTTCACATAATTTACACGTAATTTCTAGTAATTTTATATTTGAAGGCGAGTTAATTGGATTTCTCTTCACGCAGGAGCAATCCCTACGGCGCCTTGAAATAGAGGTTAAGAAATTTGCGAAAGCAACCCTCAACCCATGAATGTAAATCGTTTTTAAATTGCAACCCGTTATTTTAAACTTCCCCCAGGAATCGCATCAGTTTAACAATAAATTGTGGAACCTCTGAGCAATCCTCTGCAGGAGTTTATTTACTATCATTCTCAACTAACCCAAAAGTACATCTTGCACGCCATTCACTTTCCTGGCTTTATTGCATCATTATCATAACTACCCAAAGCTGACTGCGACATACTGCAGGGAACTGTTCGTGGAATTCAAAAGATTTGCGTTGTCGAAGTAATGCAACATCGGACGTACATCTTGGTTGGTCAAGAGAACTGAGCTCGTGTATTTGAAATTTTACTTTCTTGCATTCTTACTCAACCATACATCGAAGCACACACCAAAGTGAGTGCAGACGTGGACAAGCGGTCTGGCTTGTAAAGTCTGAGCAGTGCGCTTCGTCTTATCGACCAGAACTTCCCAGTCAGCTCGCATGAACACCGAAATGGCGCAGTTGCATTTTAGAGTTCAAGCGTTTTAAGAAATTAAAATACTTCCAGTTTCGGTTTATGTAGCATCGTAATTAGCATTTGTGTTCCTGATGGAGTGCAAAACAATTTCGTTTAAAATTTTGTCGAAAGTTGGTTTGATTGCTGGTGTCTTTAGGGATTAATCAGTCAAACGTTTAGCACCTTTTCACTACTCCTTAACCTACAGATAAATTATCATTGAGTGAACTATGACATATTTTGTCGACAAAGAACTTAGAATAAGGTTTTTGTGAAGGTTTTGATTGGTTGACTCACATCTACAAGTACCAATTATTTAAACTCGACGGTGGCCGAAGAGATGCTGAAAGTCTACACTCACTTTAGGCTTTTCGCATCTGCTTTGTCTATCTTTCAAACTTATTCGGGCATGGAAATTTTCAAGAGTGATACAGACTATTTTATTGGTGTCTAGTCTAAATGAGAGGTGTCTGCAAGACACTTATTTTAAACCACTACTTAATGACGCACGCCTGTCTTCATTCACATGACTTTAATTTTATTATGCTAAAGGACAGAAATTAATGTGATGCAATGGGTAAATCAGCCTTATCATAGCTTCCACTCGCCGTGTTACATGATTTGTGGTGCGACTAAGAAATTATATTAAACAATCCAGATTAAAATATCGATTTTGCCTTTCAATAAAATGTCAATACCTGTCGTGGTAAACAGTCGCGAAGTTTAAAACGTGATTAGGGTCGATGCCCATGAATCTAACCTAGTGGCTGGATCCAATCGCCTTTTACTCATGCTGAAATCGAATCAGTAAGCTGACACTTTGGATTGTCAAGTCCGAATACGAATCCACATCGATGAATGACATCCTAGATTAATTTAAGCAAATACTTGTTCATTACAATCCTAAATTTGCTTCATCATGTTTGGGTATCAAGGGTCTAAAGTTATAAAGTATGAAAATTGCTGAAATTTTTTTAAAAAAGGCCGCAAGTTGTAACATTCTGGTGTAAAATTTAGTAAAATTATCGGAATACTGCTTTTTTAGATATGCCAAAACCAACTATAACTGTCGAGCAACTAGCTTAGCTTTCCAAGTCATAAACGCATCAGTTGTTCGATGGCAATTTATAGAAATGGGCATGCGCATTAAACACAGTCTAAATGACTTATAGCTGAGAATACCGGTGCCAAAACGCAATGTGGACATCACAGAAGTGAAAGGACTCGATTTATCCCAGGTCAAGAATTACGGAAGTGCAGGATATATATTTCGACAATTAGGACTTGAGCTTCGAGGACCACACGCACACACACACGCACACATAAACTCTGAACACGGATATGCATTATACTGACGACGGTTAGCAGTTATCCTAACTTGAACGACAAATATTAACTACTTGTAAATGTCCTGACAACGTAGAAGAGCAATGGTTTTCTTATTTATAATGATAAACGTATCTCACACCACTCGGAGTATATTAAAGATATGCATTTACCTCCATGACTTGCGACATTCTGCAGCATTTGCTTAACAATCCACGAAAGGATTAAAAGCGCAGTTATCACAAGATTAGGGATAAAAAAGGAAGTCCAAACTATTTGTCACCATTAATTCTTAATTAACAGAATTTCGATAGCACCTTGACCACGTTTCTTTAAAATCACACTCCGATCTCAAATCAGCATTGACTGTGTGAGATCAGCAGTTATCACGTACGATGTGAATTATACGTTGGGGTTTGGTTACGCAGCTTCTTCAATGCTGTGTCGGCCATTGACGAAGTACTTTTGCACTGCGTTGGCAATTTGCACTCCAACCTCATTTACTCCAGTCACCAGAAACAGACACGGATCAAATAATTTACCCCACGCTAACTCATGTACAGCGCTGCTAAGTAATTGAATCTGTGTAATGAAATGTGACTGCATCTGCAACAAACATTTTATATTCTCACTAGACTTATTTGCTGCACAGCAGAATTTCTCACCAAACAGGCAACTTGAGCAGCAAATGTTTATTTACAAGATGTTCCTAATAAGTTCTTGACTTTGTGTTTGCAATAGTTGTCTTCAGGTCCAGAGTTTACCTGACAAAAATATCATACTCAAGAACATTGAGTAACATTGATGTAGCTGAAAAGTGGCTTTTTACCTCCCTCAAAGTAATTCGCCCTCATAATGGCGATCTAGATACCCCTCCATGTTTTCACAGAGCTATTTAGAGCAATTGATCCTTTCGACGTGGTCGAATGAGATCACACCAATTAGAAGCTCATGACATTCCCAAATCGAATCCATGTAAACATGGTGCGTGCTAATGCAAACGGCTGATTGGTTGATCCACATCAATTTCGATTGGCGTCATGTGTGCAGCATGCTCAATCGCGCATATCGCATGCGTGTATATACAGGGGGCTACAAACTTGCTTGACCCATTAGAGTTTAATGGTTTCAACAGCGTGGCCAAAGGCACTTTTTGACGAATTTTCGAAGCAATAAGCGACCAAATTATGAATGGATTCTTACAGTAGGAACTATTTAGGCAAATCGAGTCATTCTTTGAACGATTTACAAGTTCTGCAGACCAAAGATTCACCCCAAAATTCTTCTGTACACAGTACCATAACGACTGATGATCAACCATCAACCCCTCCCTCAGTGAACATTGATGTCTCGCAGAACACTTTTCCAAAGGATACCTTTCCCAGAGGCCACAATATTAAACAGACCAGATTCATAACGCAATCGAGTGAAACATTTGCTTCTCATGAACAGGGAGCAAACCAGGATGAGCCACGCGACCTCCTAAAACCTCCTCCCCCAGCTTCAGGCGGCAAAGCAAATTTAAGCAAATTTTCATGCTGCGCAGTGGCGTATCCCGATGATCCTGTTGAGGATCATGTCACTCTACCTAGCACAACTAAAACTGGTGCAAAAGAAACTAATCAAGAGGGGGGAGGACCTGTGGTTGGAAATTTCAGAGGACTTTCGTCTTGCTTCACGTCTCTAAGTCGCTATGGATATGATCGCAAGCATACAGGCCCCTTGTTAAAGCTCAATATCAGTGGAACACCTTTCATTGTTAAAGTTAGCACCCTGAGGCGAGATCCAATGGTCTTTGAGAAAATTCTTGAAGACGCAGAATACATTTCGGACACAGATGAATATTACATGGAAAGAGATCCAGTGGTGTTTCGGTTTGTGCATGCTTATCTGCGATACCAAGAAATGCATTTACCCCTCAATATCTGTGGTCCACTATTGGAAAGAGAGCTTGAAGCTTGGGGTCTGCAATTAGGCTTTGACTTACAAAGGTGCTGCTTGGGTCCAGTAATGGATACCAAGTCCAAATTGGAGTCATTGAAAAAATTCGAGGAGGCTTTTACCGAAACTTCCGCTGTTTACAAATTTCGCTGTCAGTAAGTTTTTTGCGTTTTTATTTTACAGCGTTCGTTCACACAAGTCATTCAGCGATGTTATGTGTGTAAACTGTCTCACGCACTATCTTAAGGTGCTTACGTTTCGGTCAATTGGCTGCAAACGAGTTTCTGAGATTTGAGCTTAGAACGCATTTAATAATCATTTAATTTCATTCGTTTTTTTAATAGACATAGTTGATGTGGCTTGCAGTAAACAAGTCGATCGATTCGAGCCGTATTGATTAGATTGGATGAAAGTTAAGCAAAATTAAATTAAACCTTACCTACGTTTACATCTATCCTTTTCAATTTATTGTAAATTGCTTTCATTTATTAAGTTCTGCAACCGACATATGGTGTTTAAAAATTGTCACAAGCCCCAGGGACTTGACTGCAAAAGTTTTGTTTTGCATACAGTGTGATAGCTCCCTTCACTCGTAATTATGTGTCAAAATAGGATCAATTGTTAGGCCCTCCGCGTAACGTGACCTACCAACAAATAGCTGGGTATTTAAGCGTTGAGACAAAGTAGTACATTGAGCCCATTGCACACTTGAGCATTTTTAAGGTGATAGTAACGCTAGCGAGGCTGCAACTGCGGATTACTTTTACCTACCTACCGGTTCCCACATCCCACCCACTAAGCAAAACAAATACATTCACAACTGCATTTAAACATGGCTCTGGTGAATTTGCCTCCGTTTACTCTTGACTCGCGAGTAGTACAGAAATGTTTTTGGATACGCGTCCTTTACCCTTACATGCTTCATCTAATTGGCCATATGTCTGTGAGTCGATGTCAACCAATTACTGGGTGCTGAATTGTATATGCAAATGGGTCCATTTTAAAACTGCCAAATTCCGTAACATTACTGACTTGCTGGTGTACGTTCCTTCTTCTATTGGCACAGGATTACTGATATTTTGGTACGCATGCTTGAACTCATGCATATGCAAGTGTTGAATTTTTAATTGATCGGTAAATTTCAATCAGTCTTCGCTTTCAGAAAAGCGATAATCATCAAATCTGCAGTGCTAATTAAATGGTAACGGAAAGTAACGTAGTGTGGCTTTTACTATAACACTTCCTTCAAAATCACTCACGCAATGAATTTGTTTGAAAAATATTACCAATTAAGTCTTTACCTCACAACATGGCATTAGTAAACAAACACACTATAGAAAGTAGAAAAGTGGCGCAGTCGCACAAATACATTTTACCACTTAACAAAACTCCATTTCGAAAGAGACTTTTGCGTCGCTAAGACCCAGAAATAATTCTTTTGCAAACAGTTGTAACTATTACAAAGTCTCTTTTTAACCGAACCACCACAAATCGTAAAGCTTCGTGAAACAGACTTGTGGAATAATCTGGCATGCTAAGACGCCAGAATTTCTGCCTGCTTGAAGAATAAACCTAGTAAAATCTTGAAAAATCGGTGCGTTTTTTCGTTTTTCCTTGAACCCTTACTTTTGATTCTTTAAAAACAAATGCATCAGCAAAACAGCGTTTGTGTTGCTAAAATGTTTTGTTGTACATTTAAATACCCATTTTATGGTATTGCAACAAATCGCGGCTTTGGGAACATAACGCAACATTTCGCCTTCTTTTCAGTTAAACTGAGCACTCAGATGTGTAATTTTAATGCTAATTTCGGGCCTTCCTCTGGTCCGGTTCTGCCATGAAGCTCATTTGAAGACCGTCGTTCAAAGCACTTTATGTTAATTATGGTTCTGGTGACTTAATCAAGTCTTCGGAGATTTCGAACGACTCGCACACTAAAATATGTAACTGGCTGCTGCAGTTTAGATTTCGTATAATTTACAGTCCCATTTGGAAGGACTATCAACGCGTTTTAAGAAGCAAAATCTTGAAATCTGCTACAAAGATTCGTTTTGGCTACCTTTGCAAACCTTATGCAATTTGCGTTTTCGTTCTGATAGCCATCAAACCGATAATTTAGCTCTGTTTGTCATACGCTATTTCGAAAGTTTGACATTTCCATCTAGCTGAGGAGGCCTTGGAGTTGCATACACGGTGGTTCCAACAGTTTATGTTCAACAATAAGGAATATTCTATGGAATATCTCGAATGCACTTCTCACTTGCCACAGATGAGATGCTACGCAATCGCGTCTGAGATTGACGGAAATTTGTATTCACCAAATCAAAAAAGTGTTTTTGCAGTAATAAATTTGACTAATCAAATCAATGATGAGCTGCAAGGAAATAACGTTTCGAGATTTCTGGCTTGCTTGGTTACGCATGTGATTCTGGGCTGCTTACAGATGTCCAGAAAGATCCAAAATGTCCTCGAGGCCTTATTGACAATCCTAGACTTTTCATTCATTTTCAATATTGCGGAAATGTCGTGTTAAGCGAGCTTTCGGCTAATGGGCCACTAGGTTGGATGGTGGATCATATTAGTCAGGTCTCGTGTTTTAACTAAATACTAGCATAAATTTGCCGTGCAAAACACAATTTTCTGATTTCTTTGAATGTACAGTTGAATAAATCAATACATAACTACGTCAATTTAGCGTTAGCTCACTCTAAATGCGATACTATCCTCGACAGTAAGTGCCTTTCTGTTTCGGTTATATTTAAGTTACTATACAGGTTATTGAATGAAGTAAAGTAAATTGACAAGACCTATCGCTATCCTGCATTAAAATTCGAAAAAAATGCATTGTAATTTTTGCCTTTGCCTCATTTATAATGCTGCACGAATTTAGTATATCTTTGTACAAAAAATATCCATTTATTCTTTATAAAACAGCCACTATAGAACCCGAGGGATTAACACATTTCAAAAACGGTTATATATTAACAAGTACCAAGCAAAAGCAGCCTAGACAGGGTGCATGCCGGACGGTATGGAAACCGCAAATGTCATTTGAGGCATACTGGTCTAACTGGACACGAATTCAAGTTTGTTTTTTTGGATATATTTGGATATATTAAACGTATTCCAGTGAATGTTAGTACGTGTATTCCATCTGCTAAGTTGTCACCTCCTGTGCTCAGATTTAAGGGAAGGTCTGATTTTTGAAACAAACACATCAGTGAATGGTTAGTCTGGTATGTGGGTTCGTACTTGTGCTAGTCGGGCCATAGGAGTTCCTTTGTGCATAAACAGTCCCACACCGACATGGTGGGTTCATGTGGATTCAGACAAACCTAGTTTTGCAGCAAACTCATCGAAGCAAAAATCTGCCAGGCGTAAAATGGGTCTCTTGATCGCATTTGTGCATTTTGGGGGTACTATTTTCGAGATCGAGAAAATAAAAAGTTTTAAATGGAATTAAAATTTGTTATTTTGAGGCTGTTTAATGGTAAGTTAGAATGGGCTAAGTCTGTTGTTAGAATCTAGCGTCCTAATGCACTACGATTCGATCTAGTTAGTTGCGCTGAGTAAGCATGAATGTCATGTATTACTTCATGAAAGACCTGGAAATAGATTTCACAGCTGGCCATTCAGAGTTGCCTGTGTTTACGAAGGCTTATCAACCACTTATAGAGATTTGAAGCAGATTAACTGCACTACACAGACAGATATTTTATCCCACTTGTCATTCTCAGAAATATAAAATGCATGCTTAAATGTACTAATGTCCTAGAATGGGTAGCCATGACAATCCGAGCCTAGATCCTTTTATAAATCTGCTCACACGAGTTAAACTGACACCAACATTCAGGATAGATTTCCTGGCACTATATTTCACTTAAAGTCTGTGCTTTTCTGCTTATACCTACGTTCTGTATCTTAATCCTTTTAGAATAAGCAAACGATGGCAAACATTTTGTGAGAATGTTTGGCGTGTGATCACCGATACTCCAAAAAAACGTTGGCTGGCGACGTCATCCACTGGCAGTGCTTTGTCCAAAGACAACTGCACGGAGACTCTACAAGATGAAGGAATCTTAACCCTAGATTCTTACCTCGTTAACGGAGCTACCGTTCCTTCAGGAGCCCCAACCCACCCTATGGATGGAGAGGAAGCTGAAAATGGAGGCAGTGAAACCGGTGATCGCTTCTCAAGCAACAGGCCCTTTAACTGGCGAAGTCTTCAAAAGACCCCCAAAGTGATTATTTTCAGTCGGTTGTATGTGGCGGGCCAAGCTTTGGTAGTTATGTCTCTCATTATTTACATGGTCATCGCCTATGTACCTAGTCTTAGGGAACCACTTGGTCCACCAATGAATGCTAAACTAAACGAAAGCGACATGGGTACGTACGGAACGTTCCCCGTTTCCAGATCCTACGCCACCTTCGACACAGAACAAAGACAGGCTACACAACCAGTACTAGCAATTCGAGTACTCACTTGGATCTGTGTTATCCTTTTTACCCTTGATTTGATAGCCCGTGCAATATTCTGTCCACACTTCTTCCGATGGCTGCTCTCGATTTATACCATAACAGACATAATTTCTCTCATCCCCTTCTACGTCGAAGGCATTATATTTGCTCTCATAGAGCAAATGTCCCCCTCCCCCGAAACGACAGCCAAGGTACAAAAATTGTTTTACATTACTGACCTAATCAACGTGCTCAAAATCTTTGTCATCGGCCGACTCTTTCGACTTCTGCAGCGACAACGATCTACTCGGGTCTTGATTTACACCATCAGAACAGCCTCTGTAAACATGTTCATGGTGTTTGAGCTCATGGTTCTGTGTGCGATTTTCTTCGGCACGACAATATTTTTCTTCGATCAAGGCATATCGAGCGTGTTCGTGGGGATATGGTGGGCATTTACAACGATGACCACTGTGGGCTATGGTGACGTAACACCATCTTCGGTGCCTGGTCGCGTGATAGCCGTGCTCTGCATGATTGCCGGTATACTCCTGACATCGTACACGGTACCCGTCTTGGTTAATGACTTCCTCCTTTTCTACGGTCATGCCGATCAACTTGCGTGGATGCGAAGAGTTCACAGGACGGCCACTGCAAAGCGTCGAAACGAGAGGCGTGATTTGATGGCGAAGAGACGAATAACGCGAGTTCGAGCTTTACTAAAGAACGCTGTTATTGGTGTCGGAACTGCACTCGATGGAGAAGGAACGAACAGAGGGAGTGGAGGAGACTATGGTTTCAAAGCAGGTCAAATGTTTCACAGGAATGGTCTAACACTTGGCCATACCAAATTCAGAGATTCACCATCAAAATGAATGGGCTTCAAACCAAAACATTACTTGAGCTGCGTTTTCTAGGTCTTTGTATAAAAACAAGATACTATTACAACTTTTGTACTTATTATTCACTGGTTTGGTACATCAGTGTTTAAATCAGCTGGAAGGAAACTATCATTTATTCCAATGAAATCTTAAATAGTGTCTTGTAGTGCGGGAGAGTCAAGATTTGGCCCCTTTTCCGAAATAGCTTGGTATCAAGACATCTAAAAGTGTTGTAAGAAAATTGCTACAGCAAAAGCTTTCCATTCGCCTTCAAGAAGCAAATGAATACATTGAGTTTGGATGTGAGGCAGGGGCGCGTAGCTGAAGTCCATCAAACTGAAACGACAACCAAGTCTGTTTTCAGTGTTACTGATACCCACAGATTGGCACTTGTACATTGCTGTCCCCTTCGATTCCACCTAAATTAGCATAATTTCGACAATGAATGTGCCGGCCATAATTTGTCTTACCATCTGTCTCAAAAGTATTGCCTTGGCATTAATCATGGACACCCCTTGCTAAATGATGTTTGACGAAGTCGTTTTCATGCAGACCCCTCGAAGTCATCTGATCATGATGCTTTGATATAAAAGTGGGCTTTGAATACGGTTGAGGGGAAGGTACAGTCAACGAGGCTTTCATGTTTCCTGATATCTGTAGCATTCATCAAGGACTTCAACTTGCGCAACCGTTGAATTCCGAACTCCGAAGCAGGATAGAGGTGACGATGACCAAATTTTGACAAATTTAAAGCGTAAAGTTTGATGCTTGTAAGCTCACAAACCATTGTTAAGCAATTAGCTAAGTAGACAGGTCACGAGCGTGTCCTACATTCTACCATGTGGTAAATAGTAATGGGGAAAGCATTCCAGGCATTGGGACTTTAAATAAACCTAAATTTGGCTAATATTAAGTTTTTAATTTAGCAGGATTAAATTGGTGGCTTCGTGGGGTTGATAGTTTACTTACTTATGGGTTTGACCTTTACGGTTTCAGACATGTTAAATGTCTCATTGTTCACGCACACTATCGTTTCACTGACAAACATATAACAGTAACTTACTCAATGGTCGTATTTTCACTTCCTCTGGGGTTTTACGAGTGATCTAGGTCACAACTTTGTGAAACCTATAAAATTAACCGCATTTTATGACCTGGTGTCGCTCAATAGCATGACGGGTACTTTATGCGTGGCAAAACACTTAATTTCCCGATAAAGTGCCTTCTCCATCGACAACATGACTTGACGCTCTTTGTCTTCAATGAACACGACAACTGATTGGCTCACTGTAATGCTTAGCGCCAGAAATTCACGCCTTTTTCACAAACTATGTTCCGGTTGTGGGATAAACTCACTGCTTTGACAACGGCTTTTTAATGTCAAAACATGATAGAAAATATTTCTTCATCTTATCTTCGTGTGTGGACACTTAGTCTAAGTCGTTCGTTTCAAATTTGAAGCGAAACCTTACAAATTCCAGTAGGTAGTTATGCTCTCTTAAACGTCCACTTAAAATGTGAACAGGCATATCAAAATGCTACGTACTTTAGACAGTTCAAGGAGTAACTAAAACAAGGTAATAAATATGGATAATTGATATAACAACCATCGATTTCTTAAAGGCATTTGCTGTTTATGGGTTTGCTTCGAAACAATTCATGATTATGAAAACTGACTTTGCTTCGCCATTTGTCGTAGGCTACAATCTGAAGAACTTCTTCAGGACTTGCTAACATGGACAGCATTTTGCCCCCAAACTTCTACCTTGAGACTTGTTGCAGTATGAGCCAAGAGAGGGAGAAAGAGAACCACTTACTAGGTGCCTCAGCAAAATGGTGCTGTGTGCGTGTAATCAAAAGTAGTGCGTGACCAATGTGGGTTGGTGACCGACACAGTCTGGGTGAAGTTGTAAAAGTACAAATAGCTGAATGGCCAGATGAGCTAAGTGGAAAGCGGGGGAGGAGGATGCACAGTTAGCGTTTGAGCAGACAGTCTCGCATAGCTGATGGGCTCGTTGTGAGAAGGGGTCAGTGTGTCGGGGAATGCAGCAACCGAGTTAACGAGCTTGAATCAACGCGATTCACTACAGCCACATTTTTTGTCAAAAGTATTGATTTTCACTACTCTCAACACCATGGCAAAAGAGGTTATTAAAGCATTTCCCTTCCAGATTGCGACGGCGCGTACAGTCCACCGTTAGTCTCTTTCGGTTATGGCGACACATCACTCTACTTGCTTGCCATTTAGGCAAACAGAGACTTACAATAAATCCTTATCTGATAGACTTCTGTGGAACTTGTTTTTGGATAGACTATGCGTAAATTAAAAAAAAAGCTTCTTATCAGCACTTTGGGAACGTTTATTTATTTACGTGGAACAGCTAGCGTGACGCCGAAAAAATTCAAGATCTACAGTCGATGTTGCATACCCAACTCATATTCCATCGTTTTAAGCTTGAAACAAACTTTTACTAGTGGTTCAGGGTGAGAGAATAAGGCATGATCTGCATAAGAAAGGATGACGCCCTTGTATGGAAGATTCGGCTCTCAGTCGAATCAAGGATTCGATTCTGAAAGTTAATTTTCAGACGTCGAACAGTACACTTCGACCCACTCACAGAGTAATCAGAATGATATCAGGATTTATTTGCACTATTCCTTTGCTGTCAAACCATCTTCCTGCAACCCCCACTGTTAGCTAAACGGTGCTGTACTGTGGAGACTTTCTACGACGCAGTGTGCTGAGCACTTCTTGCCAGCATAACTCACACCTCGTGACGTTAAGACCAATTTAGAAAGGCGCATTAGTGAGCTGTTCATTCAATTACTTTTGAAGGCAATAGAACCACTTCTTTTCAGGAAAGCCTTTGAGGTCAACAGCAGAATACCGCAAAAGCACATCGTCATTTCAGACCATAGCCACGTGTGATGACCTAGGCAGTCCAGCGTGGCTTGCATCCAACCGTGTGACCAGTTTGAGTCATCTTTGCAAAGGCCTTGCAAGCAGCCATGTCTGGAAGACACGTGACTGAAGACGGCTATTCCGACACACTTTCTGACTTCTAAATCATGTGGCTGCTGTATTCAAAAAACTAATGTACTTGCTTTCAGGCATACGGTGCCTGACATACCTTGAAAATGATATCTTTTTGAGGTCAGTTCCAAAATTATCATAACATTGTCATTTTGGATTACTGTGAATAGCATTTTGTTTATCTCTTTGTAATTTTCATGAAGCCGAAATAAATTTTAGCTGTACGAATGAACACGTGAAATGCCTTTAGCGGAGATTCCAGTATGATGTCCTAGGCTGATTTCAGCGTCTCGTCTCGTTTTGACGTGGACGAAAATCATATTTTTGTAAGCGCAAATGCTGTGAGATATCTTATTTGTGCCTGTCTGCAGCCCATGAAAAGTTAGCTTCGATCTTAAAAGCGTCGATTGTATCCCCAAGCCCAGTTTTCCCATATTCACCTCTGAGATCCACTATGGTTTTTTCTCATTCTCACGATCATTCAAGTTCCGCATTAATATGCGCAATTCACATTTTGTTGTCCTTGTTCATGCAAAATACTACATTTTAATTGCGTTACTTGGTTCGTGACAATCCGAAGTTAGGATTGATGAGCAGAATCTAGAATTTGCGAGTGATTCGAGGTTACCATTGAGAGCGTGATCGTTATCCCACATATACACACACACACACATAATTTCAATTTAAAAACCTTGATTAGGCCGTCTTCAAACTCTGGTGACCTACCCTGAGTTTTCTGATTACACTGACATCTCTCATCACCCTAACTAAAGACTACAAACAACTTTGGCACACACACGTTCACCTAGGATTTCTTTTCCATACCACATTGCACTTCTTTCTTGATCCGGGTCTCACTTATCCGCTTGGAAATACCAAAAAAACCAGGTTCAAAAGGCTACCTAGAGACCAAGTCAGCTATGTAACAATGTCGATAAGGTTCAAACAAGGAGTTGGTCTTCTTTACTGACTCCCATTATGTACCCTCGCTCCTCTGTGCTTCTAGTGGCCATCTATCAGTCGAGACATCATCGCCTCTTGTCTGGGTAACTCGGTCGATTTTTTGTTCTTTACATGGGTTTAAGTCCAACACCAGGGCCTTAACAGCCGAAAATAGTCTAATTATGATTAATTAACTTTTCAAAAATCTAGAAATCGGCTCTAGAAAGTCAACTCGAAGTGAGAGTCTGACACGAATCAACACCAATTTTGGTTTAATTTTGGCCTGGGTTTAGATATGCCATCTTTCGACACTCAGAAATGCAAAATGTTTAAAAATAAACTCCTATAGAACTTAGCCCGAACATACTAAGCACATTTTCTAGTGTAGACCTAGTGGCAGCCTTAAAAACCAATGATGAGCAAATTGGTGCACACGCACGTAGCATTATGCAGTCAGTTTGAGTGCTTTTGCACGCCAAGGATAAGTGGGCTTGAGCCTTGCAAATACCTGCGACGAGCCTTAGCTGCAAAACACGGGGACTTGGGCTAGTTTTCATACACAACCAGTCTGCTACGATCCTAACCAATTCAGATCGATTTCAGTTGACCCACTATGGTTTGCTGAACATCTGTTACAACGGATCAAGAGTAGGTCTATAAGGTTCTTTTAAGCCAAATAAGAGAGTGTTCTAAGGGAGTTTAAAATCGACACACAGTGTACTCACACCTCGTTTGCTTCACGCACGTTCCTTCGGCTAGGAAAGAATACGAACTTTCTGCATGGATTGATTTCCCAAATTTTGTAATCACGCTTTTTTCTACATGCTGAAAGTTTTAGATGACATAATCGGCGTAGACTAATTCAGTTCTATAAATTTACTTACAGATTCACTCGGTAGTTCACTGTGAAGGCATTGAATCATTAGTGAAGAATCTGTGCATACGTTAGATGAACGTATGATTTGACTGAGGTGGTTATTGGCAACAAGATGCGGCAGTTACAATGGACCATTGTGGATTATCTGAAATAAGACCGGAGGACATGGCAAACGATACGCCATTTTGGTTTGAATTGCTATTTAATCAAAAAATGGCCTTACTTAGTCGATGAAACTCACACAGGCATTAGATTGCTGTAAGATGATGGCTACTTTAGGCATTCCCAGAACTCACGTAGACATATGTTCGCCGACTGTGATAGCACCCGATTGGTATGGTGATCTTCAATATTGCTCCCCTGGACACCTCTTTTTTTTGATGGGATTAAACGCTTACAGATCAGACAGGACCATTCTCCACACGAAAGCAGACTTATTGCAGCGCTGGCAATCGTTGGATTACAAAGCATTTGTTGCGCCTAAGCAAGCCTTAAACTTTGAATAAATTTGCCATAGAACTCAGTTGATCAGGACTCTATTAATGTTTACCAGAGGTAAACGGTTTGCCTAAGGGGCTCGATAGATCAGACGAATGTTTTCGCAACAACAACAAGCTACTTTAATAACATAAGTAGCATGGACAATTTTTGTAAGACTAGCGCTCTGCATACGGAAGTGATTTAGACCTGCTGTCGTCAGTAGGATTTTTATGACCAGTCCCCCCCTCTGTTAGGCTTTACTCTGGGTTTCCACACGTGAATACAAGCGAAGGTACTACTGAGGCTGTTGTTTTTTACCTGGCGTGTGAAGTCTTAGCATCACAGCACTGTTAGGTACCACAACCACGTGAGCCCGAAAAGCGTAAAATCGTTTTCGACTTGAGAGGCATCAAGCGTTTTTTCCTTACACCCCGACGATGGACAACATGCTACGAGATAATCTAGCAGAGGATAGAAAGATCGAGTTATGGCAGCCAATGCTTAACCAATTAAAAGAGGTTCTTCAGTTGTATAAATTAGTTAAGTGTTATGATTTCGAAAGACTATAGACGGGTTTTTTCCCATGACTAGGAAGGTCAACATAACAGCCTGAAGAATGTCTTCAAAACACTAACGTGCCACCATGGAGCGAAAAACTCCTGAAGGTCAAATGCTGCTTGCAATCACCTGGATTGTAACTGCAGCCAATGTGAAGGTGGCCTTGACTAACTGGCTCACAATACGACGAGTTGCAGAGCAGGAATTAAACCGATGAATGGGTAGGCATGGCAACGAAACGCGAAGGTTTGCAAGAACCCTTCAGGCACTCCAGATCGGTGGTTCAACCTACCGTGCACTGACAAAGCTGCCGCCAGCTACGACACAAAACCGTCCCGTCAGACTTGCTGTGAATCGTGTTTATTCACACCCCTTAATCCGGTCGCTTCACCTCCGACACAGGGTTCCCCTTTTCGCAGCATGTCGCCAGCCGCACGAAGCCTCAATGCCCCCTTCATTAGCACATTTATTTTGGAGTATCCCCACACCTAGGTCTCGATGTTAGCGCATGTATGACTCACACACCCGAGGTGTAAGTACTCACGTGCAAACCCCACACACGACACAACGTGGTTGAGCTCTGAAGTAAACGATTGTGTCCACGTCCTCCCCGATCTTTTTCTTCATCGCGGGTACCAGGGAAACGTAATCGGGCCAGGGTTAATCCCGTGGCTCCGGCGTGGTTCAAGACCACATGATGGGACCCTCAACAGACTTGAGTCGGCGGCGAGGGCATTCGTGATGATAAAACCACCCCGGTAACGTTTTCCCGGCGCAATCAAGCGGATTTAGAAGCACAATTTCTTGAAAAATTTCACATTTTAATGGGACAAAGCACGATGGACACTGGCAATTTCCTCAGTAAATCGCAGAGGAGCGGGCGTCTCATCCCGAAGCAAAATCCATCCACATAATTCGAGCTAGTAAACAAAAAGTTTGCCAAATTTTACACTACACAAGGCAGCGGTAGGAGAGAAGACCAACTGAAGTATGTGAGGGTAGAGGGAAAGTCATTGGTCATATTACATTCAAACGTAATCGTTATTGACAAAGTCTCAGGGGGAGGGGGAAGTGTACAGAGGGAGGCCTGACAGCGCGCATGCGGCACAAACAACGATGATAGTGAAAAAAAGTGGAACAATAAATCACAGCAGGCGACCAAAAGCAGATTACGTCATCACCCGGGTGTAAATGAAGCAGCAGAGAGGGAATTTTGCATTAATATCACTGGAATGAAATTCGCCGGGGGATTGAAATTAGAGATCATGATTTGTTAAGTAAAAATAGATCGGGCAGTTCAGTTGGAGCCTTTGTATGTTTTAGAATGGCGCAACAACCACTGCAGAGTAATGTCTAAAATGAAAAGAAAAAACAGTAAATTGTCTCGAATCAATTTTGTTTATTGGTGTGCTATTAAATCTCGCTTTAGACTTTGACTAGCGAACATTGGATAACGATTAACAGATCGCCTTCCGCAACAGACAAATTGCCGCCTTTATACAAGTAACGATAAATCCCAAGAACGATTTTGAATTCACTAAATTTGTAGCCGAAGGGAAGGTTCACAGTTGGGTTGGTACAATGCTTGACCTTTGAATCAGAGCCGCCTTTTTTCCAAAGGAAAGGGACAAATCGGCCGTAGAGTCTCCCATATAACACGTTCGAAGAACCATGGGACACGGACGCACTAGATGCTTCCAAACCAAATGCGAACCTGCACGGTGGTTAGGTGCTTGACCTGAGACCGGTATGCACCCGAATCACCAAGTTTTAGAATAAACACGAAGCTATTCGCTAGTGCAAATCAGCGGAAACCTACACAGCTCATGAGCCCGCAATTTTGTCAAACACTCACCTTTCTATGCAAAAATCAGCACGCGACGTTCAAAACATAACCACTGGGTGTGTTCTCTCAGGGTTAAGCACCCTCAATGCAACAAATTAAATTCAACCTTCAAACATATATGTTACTTATAAGAAGCTTAAATCCACAAGTTAAACAAGCCCCGAAAATTCGGAACGAGAAAATGACAATAATTAGCTAAGGACCAAAAGCAAGTTTGCAAGGTAATATTAAATACGAACGCTAAAGTGTACATGGTACATTTGGATTTTAGCTTAAAGTAACGTTAATCATGTCAAAGTGATCTGTACCCGTTCTTGTCAACACATCTTAATCGCTTGCTGGACACCACCTCGAAGCTTTTGAGCCAGCAGATGACGTGCAGCGCAATACAACTTCGGTATCGCTTTTAAACCCATTATCAATTAATGTGCATCATTAATTGATATTTATCCTTGAGATAATACGTCAGAAAACTTTTGAAGTTGCCTTTCTGTTTTCGAGAAACAGACGTTGGCATGTGTCTGAGCCAGAGGAACAGAGTCCAATAAATAAGCGTTATTTACACTGCAAAAATTTTACCGCATGATTGCAGACTTTGGTCCTCGATTGTGCACGAGAAGTCCAAGTTGGTGGATACGTTTAACACCAAACGAGAGGGCTCTATTTTCAGAGCACCCTGGATCCCCTTGATGCTGAGTCCACTAAATATTACTCACCCCAAAACGCTCACAGATTTAACCGGATTTACTAAGTCATTGTTTTCGTAAACACCTATTCAAAATACTCAAATTATACTTTAAACAGTGGTTGAAAACACCCACACTTAGCAAAACGAATCAGAAAAATTCCACTTCACCGAATCAAAAATTTCAAAGCAGATCAAAGCCTAAGCAACCGCTTTCAAACGGTTGAGGTAATTAGGTGTTTATGGTAAAAAATTGTTTCAATTAAATTTCAGTATTTACAGAATATTTTGATCAAAATTTTATTACTTTGTGCCTTTTACATCACAATAAGCATTTCCGTTTACACGTATTTTTTTTATCCAACTTGAAAGTAGAAGCGTTTACGAAGTAAAGTAAAATGAAATTTGAAAATTCGAAGTCAGATTCGCAAACACGTCATATGGAAAATGAGGCTATCCGAACATTTTAACCAGTTCTAAATTATACTGAACCGCCTTAAATGCCTAACGCTGATCTTAGCAAGAAATATAACCTGTGCTAGGGGTAGAATGCCAAATTTTTCAACCCCTATACTATTGACGCACTGCTAAATCCGGAACCACTCATAATAGGTTTTCATAGACAAACTGTAATCGTAAACCAAAAATAGCGCATACCAGCTCTGACGCCGGCATGAATAAAGCGGGGTAGAATAACAATAACGTACCGACATTGTCCTGTTCTTTACATGAAATAGAGTAACAACAGATTTCACGGTTTGGAATTGTATTTAAACTTAGCGCATCGATTAACTCCACTTCAGTTAAGGCTGCAGGCAAATCGCGTTTATTTCCGAGCACTAGAACGGGGATTCCGGCGAGCTGGGGCTTTTCCATCAAAGTATGCAGCTCATTACGAGCGGCTTCCAGTTTATCTCGATCGGCTGCATCAACCATAAACCTTCAGGATGGGGAAAATATCAAGTGTGATTAGGAAGGCCGTGACAATGACATGCAAAAAGGGCCCATTTCAAATATAAATCACAAATTATTAAATAGTGCAAATAGGCAGCTCGCGCAACCATAATTGTTCCGTAAAAGTTAAATACTGCATAGGGAGCAAGCATAAAGTCTACTCATTGAGTTGATATGATCTGCATTTGACATTGTTCGCATACTCACAGATGGACACTTCGACTTTCAAGAATCCTAGTAAAAACTGAAAGATAATAAAGAAAACAAATTTAACCAAACAATACGACTCACAGTACGGCGTTTACACCACGACAGTAGCGTTCCCACATACTACGGAACCGAGGTTGTCCCCCAATATCCCATATCTAAAAGTTCGAAATTAGCTTCATAGCACACTACTTTTATGGAAACTTTTCCTTTAGTTATCTTCTTCATATTAAACCCTACTGTAGGGATCATATCCTCGCAAAATTTCCCTGACTAAAGTAGTGAAATAAATTGTGCAGTAATATACCGCAATAAGATTCACGAATGTGGTTTTTCCAGAGTACTGCAGGCCCACTAAAGTTATTTCCATTTCTTCTTTCCAAAATAGACTGCGAATCCAATCTAAAATACGCTGGAAGAAAGGCAACATCCTGTGGCCCAATCCGGTGAAATCAAAAGCTCAAGAGACTTATGGCCCTACACCAACCCGGATGAAGAATGAGGGTGAAATTATGTCGATTAGAAAACAAAATTATGGAAGAGCGAGTATACCTGATCTGTAGTTTCCGTATTATATTGCAATGACGATGCCTCATTGATTGTATTATATCTTTGGCTTAGTAGATTCGTAAAAATGAAGATCTAAGGATAGCCAATTATGGTGAATAAAAGGCGTTTTGGAAAGTACAATATTTTAGAAGGTAATGACATATAAATATCAGCACTTAACATTAACGTGTTCCTCAAATCAGCTTAGTTCTCTAATCATTGTTGCGAGCAACCAGTGACTAATATATCATTTAATTAATGGCATAAATTAGCTATAGCTTCTCGATCAAAGAATCAAAACAGAAAACATTCAAATACACGCAGTGTATAGTTTATCAATACTAAAAAAAGTCAGTTATCAAAATTCAAGTTAAATTACTTTTGAAATTAATTGAAACCACCTTATGTCAAATAAATTTGGATGACCAATTGAACAGCAAGCTGAAACATTGTTTAACTATAGTGGACTTATAATGTTGATTTAAGAGTCATATTTATGGCACGCATGCAATGCTGAAATTGGTAGCTACATTACGGTCCAGGAGATTGGCATAAAAACTTTGTCTACAAACAGGGGTCAGACAGATGCATTTTTGGAAATTTAAAGCAAGTTTATTTACAATTTTCTTCCTTCCATACATTTTTTTTCCATAGGCACCAGAGTGAATCAAGTGAGTAAATAGATGTTAACTAGAATATTCCTGTAACCAGTTGTGGGGCCCTCAAAACGGTTCACAAAAACAATATGTGGACGCTGGCCAAGTAAGTACTCATTAAAACTAAGAATTAGATAAAAGACAAAAAGATCTTATGACCTGATGAACATAACAGTGAGGATGATGCATAGGGCATTTGTTACAATTACACAGGACGTTGTATTTCTAAACATGGCGGTCTTATAAAACTGCATAAAATGGACATTTTAAAATCAACTCCTTCAGCAAGCCGAATCTGACATTCAGAGCCAGCATAAACTAGAAGAAAATATATGAAATCTTAAAGAAGCGTATGCGAGTTAACTGCCTTGTCATACTTTGAAAATGTGTTTGATATGTTTGTACATATATATCAAGTTACTTTGTCAAATTTCAGCCGGTCTAATAATTTTAGGTAAGTTATTGTGTACTAGAGAGTCTAACTGAAAAGAGTAGGGGGGTGACTCTCAACTTGCACAAATAAACACAATTTCAATATATGTGTTCTGCTTTTTTGTATAGTTTGAGTTTTGTAAAACTTAATTTGATAATTTAAAATTACTACAATTTCAAAATAATCCACAATTGAGTTGCTTGCTCTTGTGGCCAGATGAGCGTTCTAGGTCGCCTAATGAATTACTTGCTAAAGGCTTAACTGTTCTGATTTTGTCAGTACCGTGTCGTTGACCTTAAAGTCGTTTTATTTCAAAATTGAATTAATCTGTAAATTAATGTAGGATCGAAATGGCGGTCTTCTTAAATCAGTGTGTAAAAGACGGTATCAAAATACCATATTTGGCTTTTTGCGGTAGGATGTGTAGTACTTACCTTGTGACGTTAAAAAATGCTAAAAATAAATAGTTTGCTGTTTGCTACAACTTTTGTATCAAAATTTCAATTTGACAAATTAGGCATAAAACCACTTTGCTCTTCCATGTATCTGCATAGTGCTTAGCACTAGTGTTTAGTTAAATGCTCAATGCAAGTCACAGCCTCAAGGTCTGCTTTCCGGCTACTTTAGTTACATGCTCAAACCTGGTGTGTTAATTTGCTTGTTTTTATAGTCGTAATCCAATGTGGTGTTCTTACGCCACCACAGTAATCACAGACTGAAAGTTCACGGTCAGTTAATTCCATATGTCGATATCGAATTTTTTTAAACGCACAATATTTTTTTACTACAAGCTTGTTAAATAGAAAAAAAAATCACGATGAATTTCATGACCTGCTTTTAAATTTTTAAAAAAATTGATTGAGTTAATCAACTGCGCCTCTCTTTTTCTCGATTTAGTTCTCCTTCATGCCGTGATTCGTCGAAAATGTGGACGGTTCCGGAAGAGGTGTATCTTTCTACTGATGAAATGTATGTGTGAATATGATGCTTACTAAATTTAAGAGTTATTGTATCATGCGATATATTTCAAGCAACTCAGCGCACTTATCTTAGTATGAATGCTACAACGTGCTGGAGTAATGGAAATGATCATGTCGATTTGGACACAGTAAGTTTAGTACTAGTCTTATCACATTTTAGTTTGGTGGTTATCGAATCACATACGTTTTAAAAAACCGAAAAAGATTTCGTAAGTTTATGCAGCTATATGACTTTTTTCCCTTAAGAAATTGCATATTCAGAAAGTTTTGCTGAAATCACTGCATTGCTGCAGGAAATCGAGGCAGAAGTTGTTCCCAGTTTGTCAAAGCTCTCACCCTCCGAAGTACCATTGTACCTATTTACCGTTTTTAAAAACAAAGCGGCTTCACAATTCATGCCACGTAAAATTTCATTCTGTCACGTCAAATACTCTACTGTAGAATGCAATACCTCCGAATTTACCGACTTTCTAAGTTCTTTCAATTTCGCCTCCTCCGAAAGGTTAATAAGCCGTAAGTAAAATGCTATACCAAGTATATCCACATTCCTTTCTCCCAGACTGCTCAGGATCCTATCTAAAAGGAAAAATTCCAGTTCGCGGAACTTTATTTCTCAGTATTAATTATGTATCGTTTCTTCCATCTCTCTTCAACAAAGGAACCAAATTTTCGGTCCCCTGGATTAAAATTACCGTAAGTTTGTGAAATTCGGATTCGATAGAATGCTATTTAGGTGGTTGAAAGGAAGTTGACTGCTGCACTGGGCGGATACATTCTTCTGCGTGCGCATAACCATGAAGTAAGCTCCAACGTAGCATTTGATTAAACTGGGTTTCGCTATTTGCAAGTAACTTTTTGTCACAAAATTCATCTTAGCACGGGTAAAGTAACATTTCTGTTTTAACACCGCTTTTCATTACTCCAATCTTGAGCAAATTATTGATGTAAACATTGATGCATTAACTTTAAGTTGCCATTATCAATGTCAAGGTATTGTTAAGGTACTGGGATCCGTCCTTTTTCCGATTCCTCCTTGATCTAGGCCTTCGTAGTTTTTTTTTAAAAAAATAAATCGACATATTAGGAACCAGGGCGTAGAATGCGCTTGGTTCAAAAGCCAAACTTGTTGCACATTTCATTTTCAATTTCAGTATCGATTCACTGTGGCATCAAGGGTAGACGAAACCTTTTTTATTATCCAACGGCTGGCAGATCTCGGTGCAAGGCGGTGAGCAAACGCAACCAAACTTGAGTTTATGCGCGGGTTTTAGATTAATTGTCCTTTATGTAGGTTACTGAATAATGATGCCTACTCGGCCACGACACACGATCCTATTCGTATTTCAAGGTCAGTTCTCCCTTTGATTGCTTTCTTTTGCAATTTTGTCTTGTTAGTTTGTTTATGGTGTTTTAAGCGCTAAAGTAGCAGACCGTGGTTGATTTGCTTAGTAAAGAGTTGTGCCTCTGTCGTCTCCGGTCTGCTTTGTACCCATCTGGGTATCCGTGAGGTGCAAACTGGCCACTTGCACACGGTGGCATCGAGCTGACTCGACAACACTTGCTGGAGCCTTCGACAACTTCCTAGAAGCCCGTATATTGACCACTTGCAGCGTTCGCAACATCGACACGGAGCCACGAGATGTGGCCTGTGATTGGTGGTCTTCACCTGGTTGATGGTATTTTGCGGTTATATGGTGGTAGTGCTTTTGATTCAGTGAAGGCTGAAATATGTTGGAGCAGTGTGTCGGGTGAAAGCCCTCGACTAGTCACGATGACACTGGTTACCTTTCACACCCTGGAGACCATAGGTGACAAGTTGGTCACGTTGAGTTCGTTGTCTAGTAACTACGTGTTGAATGATGCCACAGGGAATCACAGCAACCATGCGGTCTGTACATAAGAACAAGGGGTTCGTTGTGCTGTGCACTCATCACAATCCCGGTTACCGGGGCTCGGTCACAAACACTAACCTCTCTCATCAGGGTCTATCTAAGTACGTTGCAATATATTTTTACCATGTTACAGTCACCATTTGTTAATATTTTAAATTTAAACGTTTCCTCAAATGGATACTCTCAGCATTCTCCTAAACGATCTTGTGTGTTTTCGGTTGTGCTTGAATCCATCCTCAAATCGAGAGTGTTGCAAGGTTTTGGCACTATCTAGTCCTTGAAATCTTTTGGAAGGAAAATTTTCGTTTTATTATCATTGCTCATGTCGCTGAACCTTACAGTGTCGTGCTTCTCGAATTTACGAAGACGCTCGATAACTACTTAGCTCTAAAGGCAGTTGCGTAGCTGCAGAAGAACTGTTGGAAAATCGAAAATGAGTATTTGGAAGTCCCATTTGCGTGACCAGCCGTTACCTTAGTTTAATCACTCAGGAATCGAAGCTTAATCCTGTGGTTTCTTTCCCAGTGTTTAGAACATGGTAGATGTCTGTTTCGCTGTCGATTATTATGTGACTACGAGAACTATCTGTTTTGCTTTAAATAGAATTAAGTCGACATCATGTCAAGTTGTAAATCCTTATGCAATTTTCGCAGTTGTGATGCCAAGCGTCTTCTGACTTTACGTGGCTACTACCTTACATAATTCCACCTCCAACCATTAACGATACCAACAACTGAAACGGTTGCAAAAAAGCCACAAAGCAGAATTCTCATCACCATGGCGGTTGCGAAAATTGATGCGGGCTTATAAGGCTCCGATCTATTTACTTACGTGGGTACCTCGCGAATCAACTTTGTGTTTGCTCTCTCTCTGTCACGTCTGTTTATGAATTTGTCTCGACTGCGGGTCACGTGGACACACATACATCGCACAGACTCGATTGTCCGCTCTTGAGGCTGCCTGCGTGTGAACAGGACTTCCGTAGTTTGCACACGCTTTTATTACTACTGATTTCAAACAAGTACCAATTATTTTCGTAGTAAGGAGCCGCTCTCCTCCGCTCGCCATCTTCGCTCCCAACTTGAGTCGTATTCACGAAGCGAGACATACCGCAAGCAATTTCACCTACCCACAACAGAAAGCCTCGAGTTTGAGGCCCCCTGCTACCTCTGCACCCCCTTCGACAAAGGCGAGCGTCCTGGGCGAATTTATCTGTCGGAAAATTTTATCTGTTTCCGAAACCAGGTTAGTCTAGGTCTTTCTTTTTATTCCATAAATCCTGCCAGTGTCCACCGGAAATTAGGTAAAGCAACCCATGACATTAAGTAGGCCAGCTTGTTTTAAATCGGCTCTTCGTCCAACCTATTTTCAATAAATCTACTTCCTTTATCTGTTAACCGGTGTAGTTCGCAAAATTGAAGGATTCGCTATTCCAATGTTCCGCCTTTATACGTCAGAGAAATGGTCTTTGTTACTTTCTTATGTTTACGCGTCATCTTTGTAACCAATCAAAATGCGCTCCTTGACGAATCTCGGAGTAATTCCGCTTAAACCCGTATTTTCTTGTGTAGGCGAGGTCGGTGTTAGTGACGTACTGGTGTTAAACAGGCAAGAATTTAGTTACCTATGTGCCGACTTGAGCAACTACTATGGATTCCATAAGGGGCATTGTTGTGCTATCTTCTCTAGGCCTGTTTTAACACTCACCGAACGGGGAGCATATGTTTTGTCCAAAAATTGGACCGCACAGAACCAAAAAAAGTGTCCGCGTCCTTCTGTACACTTTTTTTAAATTTCCCTTTTTCAAGCCACCGCTTCTTCCCCCTCCCCGTGTCACAGCTGACCTCAGTAGACATTAGGCCTTTCATGACTTCGCCATGTCCTTGGACGTGCGTGTTTTTGGGCTCCGCACTAATTGTCTGTCTGCCTTCCTCCCAGGGCGGCGCCTACATCTCGCTTGTGGTCCCTCTTAGCGAGGTCCTCATTGTCGACAGTCACGCGTTGAAGGCAAATCCGAAACACACGGAACTCGTGCTCTCTACCAAAGATGTACGTCTTTTCAATGGATTTGCATGCGTATATTTCACTACTGTGTCCTAGATTGTAAGGCCTCAATCAGGTGTAAGGGTTTGACTCTCAATTAATTAAGAGTCGTTATTTGTACCATACTGGGCTAGCTCAATGTTACGTTGCCCGTAACAGGAGAGAACACGTGCTCAGATAACGGTACCAGATCCCTTGTTGACGCTTGAACCGACCTTCCTACGCCAATGCAAGAACAAAACCATAGCTCGTATAGAGAGCCTTAATCAAATGAGCCACGTGCGAGTGAACACCAATTCAAGCCAAGGTTGACCTTGACCTGATAAAAAGCGTAGTAAAACACATGTTAGGGAATTGGTGTAAATAATGACACAAATCTGCGATGAGCAGCCTTGGAGAATTCCTGGATCCCCAACATTCAAATTACGTAGGGAGTCGACAACTCAGCGATTTTGCTGGCAGTGTTGCCTTCTGCGATGCAGTTCTCTTTTTGCATAATACGTTCTCTTACTTTAGGCAGTGTTTATGTTCACCAAGATGGACTCTGGCGAGGCTCTTATTGACAGGCTGAATTGCATTGTGCACGGCTCGTCTGCGGCTTCCACCAAGTAAGGCACCGACCAGATGAATGCGCTTTTCTGATCAAATTCATCACCTTGTTCGTACCTGGTTTAGCCTCCATGCGGTTGTGGTGGTGTGGTGTTTACACATGTCTAATGCCAGTGCAGTTGTTGACCAAAGCCATCGCTGTTTACTCAAGAGTCTGCTGTTGTGTGCGTCAGGTGTGCCTATGATAGTTTATGCATGGATTTTACAAGATTTCACCTCCAAAACCTCGATAACGGTCTGATTATTTTCCTTCTGAAAGTGACACCGATGCTGTACTAGTCGCCGAAGACGCCTTATGGAGTATTAATGAAGCCGCACGACCACCAACAGTCGGCCTTGAGAGTGAAACCGCGGATGTTGAGAGAACCGCGAAGCAACCAGAACAGCAGGCCCCGCCACCAACAAAGAGCGGTACGTGGACTGGTCCTGTGTTGTCGCGCTGCCGTCTGCCCTTTTGCGTCAGCGTTAGACCCTCCTCAGAGCTTCGTGACCCCCATTCCTTGCATTACGCTTTTCTTTCTCCATTCGCAGGAATTGGTAGTCCCCGGGCTGGCATTGTTGAACCCGAACAAACGTCTGGCCAAGCCGACGTAGCTCCGAGTGAGTTGTGTTCGCTAAAGCGCACACTTTCGGCAAAAGATGCGGTTATCCTAAAAAGCGCAGTTTGAGAGCAGAGTTGCGAGATTTGTGGCTGTCCACAAGCTTTCAATCCGGGTAGTGTAGGACTTAGTGTTCTGCAGTCGTGCTACGACAGTCAATTGACTTTTATCAGCTGAAGCAGTCCCACTGGAAGAACCATGGCAACCGCTTGACGATGTCATTACCCCGGCTACTTGATGTAATGCGATATGACTGTGATGTTACATCTTGTGGTTTGTCTCACGTACTTCTGCAGGTGCACGACAAGCCTGTCTTGCATGATTGGCCGTTTAAATTGAGCCTTCGCGTTGGTGTAATTGTAAATCCAGTTTGCTATTTCAAAGGTGCCATTAACTGCTTCTCATTTTTAACCCCATCAATGCTTTGCCCACTTTTTCCATATCGATTTCGTTTTTTCCGAATAATGTGCGTTACTACTAACACTTTCTAGGTAGTGAGTATTCCGGCAAATTTATCGATCGTTTCCCTCTCGACTCGCTCGACAACGCTGCGGTGAGTCAAGCTGAGGCGAAACGCATGTTTCAGTGGGCAAATTACCTTTCGACGTATGGCGCTGGAAGGACCATGTACGTTGTGGATCAAGTAGAAGAGCTCGTGCTCAAGGGCCTACCTCAGCAACTACGAGGAAGGCTGTGGATGCTCCTGAGCGGCGCTGAAAACGATGTAAAATACTACTATTTACTTGCTGGCTATTGTAGTCTCTTTTATCTAACCTGCTTCCACCAAACCGGTAGTGCCTTAGCTGTTGGTTATTGCTTTGCCGTTATAGTCTCTACGTAGCCTTGTTAATTTTCCAAAATTTCACTACCCCTCCCTCAAAAACAAATTTTCATATAGTCTCTCAAAATTGTCCGTAAACCAAAAGAGGAAATGTAATAATCGCCTTTGGCCAATCAATTTACTTGCCTACATACCAAAGCTAACAGCATGTTTAAAAATGTCACCTGTGCATACACTTGGTCCTGCGTTTCGTTTCGGCTTGCCAGCAAATAACAAATTTAACTCCCTAGTTAATGTTGACCTGTCAGAGACATGTGGGTTGTCTTATCTTCGAAATGTTGGCATTAATTTTTGCTGTCGTTTGCGTTGTTTTTTTGTGCTCGTTCCAACGAAGCTTCGCAGTCTCAGCCCATTCTAGTCATCCTTATATGCACAACTCCATCAATCGGAGTACTAATTTGGCGTCTTGTTCCTTTCACGGCTGATTGCGCGTGTTGATCTGGCAGCTGATTGGGATTTACGCGCTCCCGTCCTATTTCACTTCAGCATTCAGCAAGAAAAACTGCGCAATTTTTAGATTGCTTTTTGCATCCACGGGTGTTTTTGCCAGTCGCCCACACCAATTCGGCAACGCCTTGGGCTTATTTACCTCGCATAACAAGCAGGCGATTCATGCGGAGAGCTCTAAACGCCACTTGTGTTGTTGTTTGTCGGCTGCTCTAGCTGTGGGTGTGGCAGCGTGCGCCTCCAGTGCTGACAACACCACCTTCGTGTGTTTGCGTTGCCATTGGGCTCACTGCATTTATGGAGAATGAGCAAATTTTCGCCTTGTCATTGCTCTTTTCCCAACTACCTCTCCTCCCCTTCGTCGCGCAAGGTGATTCTACGCCCTTTTGACATCGCCACAGCTTTTGAGTGCAGTAGCACCAGACCAGACGAAAAGAAACCGCCCACTTCGTCCAAGCTGACAGCCCTGTTGCAAAGTGGGCTTTTCGCTGGTGGTCGAAGTTAGTCAAAATGCCACGAAACTCTGCATGGCGCATGAATACATCGAGTAACATGCCCTGGATGCGCTCTGGGGTTTCGGCTCTGGGAGACGAGGATTTTGTTGAGGCCCTTTACCACACGGAGTAGCCCAAGGAAGAAAATAAGCTAGCTCAACCAAGTTGTGTTTTGATGATGAATACAGCTGTGTGCTAGTAAAAATATAGGCGTCTGAATGGTCACATGGATAGAGCGGGTGGTGGTGGTACATACAACAGGGGGGTGAATGAGCAGGCGGTCCCAGTGCTTGACGGGCGCGCCGTGAAAAGGCGGGAAGTGTGTTGGAGACTGTGACGACCGGGTCGTTGGACGTGAATCAACTCAAATAACTACAATTTCATCTCCAACGCAGGTAGCCGTGTGTAAATCAATTGGCAACAGTGCTAAAGCTATCTCCAAGAGGAATTATAGGAAAGCTTATGAAATCATAAAAAAAGTGTGAATCAACTAGTAAGACTCTACGCGCTTGTGGCTTAGTGTGTGATTTTGACCCAACAAATACCTTTTTTTTTATTATGGTGGTATATTTGTTGGAGCCGAATGAAACTTAACGAATCTGAGTTGCGCGCGCATTTCTTTGTTTGAAATTTCGCCAATATCACATCTCCCTGTGCCATTCGCAGTGGCTCTAATGAAATCTCCGCATTTGTGCCTTTCTAATATTTGAGCACATTCACCCGCTTAAACTGGCCTTGTTTTGTCATCGGGAATACAGCGTGTTGTTTCACTGTGATTGGTAACACGACCAACGCTACTCGGCTATTCCAATGACCTACGGCTCAATTTGCAGATCTGTGAACCGGGTTCGGTTCATTGCCCATGTTTAGCTCCTGCTTCTGTGTATTTCATGTAAATACATATTCCTGCACCCTCAAAACACCAAACCATGGCAACCTCTTGTCGGGCAAGATAGTCTCTGCTGTCTCCTAAGTGACATTCAACCATAAAAATGAAACGGATTTTTGCAACTTGTCATTCCAAATGGTCAAGTCGCATGTTGCCTTCTGCTGCCCTTGTAGAGTTCATTTGGTCCCTGGATCTATGTCGTTGTGTTTCCTTTCCCACTACTAAACCAGCACGTCGTGCCAACGTCCACTTACCCTTTAGTGTTAGTAATTGCCTCTGCCGTCGTCACTGTTTTAATTGCTGCTCAGGGACCTTTTTGCCTCCTTGAAGCTGGCCATCTTTTTTTGATCATATGAGTTAATCATGCTGCCAGGTATTGTTAGTAATTTTATCTAAATTTCGTAAATGTAAGTAATTTATCCCAATAATTGGCGTATATTGCCGATTCGTGTTGTTCTTTTTCGTTTTTTTAAATAAAATATCCATTTCTGATAAATGACCTTCGGTTTTTTTCGCATCTATCACGCGGGCTGTTGTCTCTCACAAGGCACAAGTTTCCAGTTATCAAACGGGTTTTTTCCTGATATTCACTGACAGAAAATTTGTGGGTCAAATGCTGCTTTTCACGACAGACAATTTAGCTCTTAATTTTAATGGTTATGCGCAGAAGTGTGCTGTAGTTTTCTTTGCATTTAACTTGCATCGCCTTCTTAATAATTTTTGTACGTATTAGGCTTTGCTTAAATTTTTAGTTCTTCCAATATCACTGCAATTTCCCTTCCTGGTATACGTGAAAATTCCCCCGGTAAAATTGTAATTTTTAGTGGATCTTGTCTTATTGTTTGTGTACTTTTAAAGTGCATTCAAAATATCCTTGAAAACTGGGCATCGTAAACTTGGTTGAATAGTGGAACGCCATGTTGGGTGCTGCAACATAAGGCATTGGTGCTGCGAAATTAGTGGAGATGCATCGGCAGAGGTGGTAAACCGCTGCGCCTCCCTGTGTGACGTTGAAAGCGCCTTATCTGCCCCACATTCCTTTTTGGCTTACCTGCCTTAGATTCTTAAATAATGACGATTTGTTCGAAATAGCCCCACCGGGCCATTTTCTCACCAGGAAGCCAGTGTCGTTTCATCCGGAAAACTGGTGACCAAATATGTGCGTGATCAAATCGTTAATCATCAACGTTTGCCTTCATTTAGTGGGCATATTGAAAATTCGACTTCTTTTCAAACCATGTATGTCCTAAAATGTAATTAAATCAGCGCTATCTCCTTCCTCGACACATTTCTGGGGGATCTGGTACATTCTCAATACATTCTCTGGTATAACTGATTCTTGAGTCACACTTTTGGCGAGGAGTGCCCACTTTTGTTGTGGAAATGCTTCGTGAACCGTAAGATTCGTTGAGATGGAATTTTCGTGTTAATTGCCTCCATGGAGATTAGCTTTTATGGGATCATAAGTTACTTATTCACCTTACCCCTCACTTAGATGCGCTTGAATCCGGGTTGCTACGAGGATTTGGTTCGACAGACCTCAGGCCGCAGCAACTCCGTGCTCATTGAGATCGAGCGGGACCTGCACCGCTCCCTGCCCGAACACCCAGCCTACCACACGCCCGAGGGAATCGCTGCCCTGCGTCGTGTCCTCACGGCTTATGCCTTCAGGAATCCCAACGTCGGTTAGTCCGCTTCCTTCCAATGCTTCCTACTCCTCTGCCTTTACCCTACTTCCTCTTTAAGTGCAGTCGGGTCTAAATTCACTCCCTGTCATTTAGGGGATAGTTCGGTGAATTAACACAGGTGCTCTTGATTGCGAATTGCATTTGAAATTACCGATGCAGCTGTTTCTTTCCTCTGTCACTCTAAGATTCGCTTTGGAAAAATTAGTTGGCAGATGCAGTTTGGACCGTTGGTAAAATGGCAGATGTCCATTTCGTATGATTTTGATCGTTAACATTTCTCCGTAATTGGTGTGGATGCCGATTTGACAACACTGGTCACTTTAACAAGTAGTGAATGTACTGATGATTCCGTCACATTCGTCCAAGCCCTTGCAAGCGGATTACTCATGTTTGAGCAGAATTTAATTGGTGGATGGGCGGCATCCCGGTGAATAATCCTCACTACTACTCCGTTTCCAACTATTCTTCGACAATTCATAGACCGTCATTGCCATACGCAACAAGTATTCATGTAAGGGACATTGTCCAACCTTTTAATTTTCTGTGTCCTGTTGCTGATAAATGTGGCATTATTTGATAACTGTAGCGTAGATATCGTGTCGTAATGCCAAGATGACCTTGTTTGACGGTCAGACAATGATTTGGCTGTATATTAAACAACCTTAATCTCAACCAGATCATCATCTTTTTTTACGGCCTTGTATCTCCTTCCGTAACTGTGCCATAGTAAATTTACCACAAGCATAACACTGGATCCCATTGTTCGTATTGGCTCTACGCCTCACTCTTCCCCACCGTAGTCCACGAAATGCTACGAGAAATACCAGCTGCAAATTTCCACCTGAGGTGCTTGTGGGAGCGAAATCAATACGTTTGATAGTTTAGAGTTAGCTGGCCACGTGTAAAAGTGGTATTTTGACTTTAGAATAGAACTTTACCTTGCCAGGCTAATTAAAGGCTCCAGATCAAACGCGGCTGTTGAGAAGGAGCCGTTGTACGGAGGTGCAGAGGTGTGAAATCAAGCTCATGACGGTGGCGAATCAGCAAGGTGATCCGATTCCTGCTCTTCGTAGACCACCTTACTGAGTGACATTCCGAGAGGCAATCCAATGCCATATTCACACGGATTTAATAAAGCAGTGTTAAACATCAGATCAGAGCTTGGTGGTTTCACATCCACCCCTCCTCCTAGACAATGAGAAAATGGAAAAGGCGCCAGGTGATGCCTTTAGATAATCTAATGGCGTTCAGTGGGGAGTTGGCGGTGGAGGTGGGAGGTGGGAGGTCCCTTAATTCCCATAGCACAAACCCTGAGGCCCAGGTCTAATGTGTGTGTTTGTGTGCGCGCCTTTTAATTGGGGTTAAAAACGCCTGCATTAGACTAATGGGAAGAAAGGGAAAAATTAAAGCGAACAATAATCATGACTGGTGATAAAGGGACATTAATTTTTAATTAGCGCTGCGCCGTTCTTTCAATTCGCTAGTAAACTTTAATTGTTGCCTCCTGAAATAATCGGTTTAATGCCACACACAAAAATCTGGCATTTTGGGAATCGCGTTGGTTCACACTAGCTAATCCGATCACTCCAGCCTCCAACACAGGGTTCCCTTTTCGCAGCATGTCGCTAGCCGCGCGGACCCCCAACTCCCTCCTCATTTGCACGAACATTTATCTTAGATTATCCTAACACGTAGGTCTCGGTGTTGGCTCATGTATGACGCACACATCTGAGGTATAAATACACACGCGCGAACACCACGCACGACACAACGGCATCAATTTGATCGAGGTCTGAAGTAAACGGTTGTGTCCACGTCCTCTCCAGTCTTCTCCCTCATCGTGGGTATTATGGAAGCGTAATCGGGTCAAGATCCAACTCAGTTACACCCCGGCGTGGTTCAAGACTATGTTGTAGGCCCTAGCATGTGGTCTTGCACCACGCCGGGGCCACGGAATTAACTCTGGCCCGATTACGCTTCCCTGATACTCGCGATGAGAGGACGTGGACACAACCGTGTACTTCAGAGCTCAACCACGTTGGTGTCGTGTGTGGGGTTTGCGCGTGTGTATTTATGCCTCCGATGCGTGAGTCATACATGCGATAACCCTGAGACCTAGGTGTGCGGATACTCCAAAATAAATATTCGTGCTAATGAAGAGGGAATTGAGGCTTCGTGCGGCTGGCGACATGCTGCGAAAAGGGGAACCCTGTGTCGGAGGTGAAGCGACCGGATTAAGGGTGTGAATAAACACGACTCACAACAACTACATTCTGGGCCCACAACAATTGGTGACCCCGATGTGATGACAGGTCCTGCAAATTTCACAATAGGCAGTTTGGTGTAGGTACAGTCTGGACTCACGTGCTCTACGACTGCATAGTGAGGTTTATTTGTACAGACGGGCTAAATTGTTAGCTACCAAAGTTCATCAAATCGGAGAAACTCGAGATAAATGTGCAATTGTTGAGGTGCTCATTCATTCGTAACAGATGTTAGCTTCACGCTAGCAACTGATGCTATAAGTACGAAGACGTTTGTACATTTTGGCAATCGTTTTTTTAGCGGGACTGACCAATCAAAAGAAAAAAAAGTGGGGGGAGAACTGACTAGCTCATCGACCTGCTGGTGTTTGTTTGAGCCACGTCACTTGTGTGGCGTGTGGTGAATTCGAGGCAAATGCAGTTTTAAGGACGGATTCGTTGTGTGCGCTGAAGGCTACTGGAATGTGCAGCCCCGTGTGATGTGGGAGATCTGGCGGCCCACGTAATTAGCACTACTTTAGTATTGACGCACCCACCCGTCCTGCCTAGTTTGTTACACTTCGTGATACAGAGTCCTTTAGAGAGTAACATCCGCGCGCAACACAATTGTGTATACTTAAATTGAGTCAGAGGCAGACAACTTAAGCCGACCCACACTCTAACATCAATCATGCAGGTAGGCTGACGGTGGATAGCGTCGGCAAAGTAACATTAAATTAAAGCCACCAGATAGGAGGGCGGGGGCAGGAATGCGGCTCCGTCTCCTCCCTCTCGCTTTTGTATCAAAAGTGGAATGTGTAGTTTATGATATCGTGTCGGGCTGAGGGGGAAGTAGGGTGAAGTACCTGGATGGGGGGATGCACAGGCGTGTTAATAAAAGCGTCAAACCAGCTATTAATCCACTAAACGAACCTGCTATTAGGTGAGCTCAGGTTAAATTACAGGTGTGAGAGAGTGCGCGTGGGGGTAGAATTTAAAATACCGAGAAATTCACAGGAAGCCATAAGCTCAGAGTTGAGGTAATAAGGGTATCACGATGTAGAATTTCCGGCTTCTGGGGCCAATCTAGATGAAATCTTCATCCCCGCTTTACTACTACACTGACCAAGAACTATCAGCAGTGGCGATCTCTAGCGAACACCCCCCAGGAGGTAGGCGAATGCACTGGGTACCATGCTGCGGTAACTTTAGTGAGGCACACATGTGAAGCAAAAGTCCACAGTTGCACGGAGTTAAGGCGCGTAGCTGCTACCTTTAATGTTTGATTGTTGCTAATGCAGAGACGAAAAGACGGATGATGTAGTGTTCGCGCACAAATTGCAACTCAATTTTCTTTTTTGCATGGGCCGTGTCATTCAAGTACTTGCGTAGTGTAGTTGGGACTCTAGAACGTGTCTTAGTCTCCCCAAAACGTTCCACGAGGCGTCTTGTCCAGTGTAAATAACCCCGGTTCCTTTGCATACTCTTGTGAAATCACTGAAAGGGGTACTTCAGGACGTAGATGGATCAGGTCCACAACACACGTACCTTAATCACGTCAAACAGGCCTTGCAGGTTGTTGACGTGGCTGAAACTGTCTGCTATGTCGGCAAATCGTCCCCTTCCAACGAGGCATCTTCACAGTACCACCTCTTCCAATTCCCCACACTTTGAGCGTGCTAGGGTTGTTGTTGACGCCAATATTTGATCCCTCTAAACAAGGGATAAGACAACTCGGGGTGATTTCGGTGCATTCTGAAGTGTCGTTTCCGTTTCTTCTTGTCTTTGGCTCTGTCGTTTCTCGATTAACTTGGGAATCTTAATTGACTTACTATTTGTGTAAATTTGATTGCTCTTTGTGATTCGGCTGCACTGTGTTGGCCGTGTTTCTTATCGTGGTTCTTGAATTCGCCTTACTGTATACATTTGCGCGAATACTAAGTTTTTTTATCGGGAGTTGATCATCTTGTGACATATAGTGATCCATGACACCAAGTAAATGTGGAACACTACTCACTACCTTCCTTTCCCTTGTCGAGATTAGAAGCACTATGATGCAACAAAGTTGATAAATAACATCGTCCTCACACAACCGAACCACGTTCTGTCTAGCTACCTATGCGGGCTGCAGATTCTCAGTCTTGCTGAGTAGCATAGTTAATTCCCACTACCATGGGATTTTGACCGCGTGCTTTGCCGTCTTAAGGCTACTGCCAAGCGATGAACATTGTAACCGGTGCCCTGCTGCTCTACTGCTCGGAGGAGGAGGCCTTCTGGCTGTTGGCCGCCGTCTGCGAGCGCCTCCTTCCAGACTACTACGACAGCCAGGTGGTGGGGGTGCGCGTGGACCAGGTGGTGCTGTGTGAACTCGTTTCTCAACACCTCCCCAGCATTTTCAACCGACACTCGCCATCAAATGGAAGAGAAGGCGCCCACGACGCCGCCTCCCTCCTAGTCTCGTTTTTTAAAAGATCTGGTGGAAAGGCGGTCGATCGGTCAAGCGATACTGGTGTGGAGCTGGTCAATCTTGTCATCCTATCCTGGTTCCTGACGTTATTTCTCAAGTTAGTTTGGACTCCTTTGTTGGTGGCGCGAACCGCAATCATATTTTTTTATAATTACACGTTTTTAAAGTTGAACAGAAGGTCCAAAAGTGAGGTGATTTGCTTTCTATCTCAACCGTAACGTTTCTTATCCTATCAAAATCCCACCTCGGCATCAGTTGTGTAGATCCCGATGCTTGTTTTTGCGACGCAATATGTCCGAATGAGTTCTCACAACTGAGCTTCATGCTCCAGTTCTATCCCCATGCCAACACAACCCTTCACACATTTATCTCATTGTGAGTTGTCCTAGCCACGATGAGTCCCTAACGAGTTCTAACGTCAGTTCGTTCATATGAACGTTGCTGGCGAATTTAACGCGGAATTTAACACAATTCACGATTTTGCGTGATCCCATGATCAAGACCAAGTCGTCCAGTTACGCGTTGACGTAGTCAGCGCTTGAAGCAGGGTCAATTTCTTCGACAAGACCCTTCACGTTTGGCAATCCCAGGCGTTGTAATTGCCCCGCATACCGAGGGTGTTGATGGCATCAATGCAGCCTCTAGCAGAACCAACACATTCACGGTCTTTCTGTTTTTTTTCATAATTTAGTTGCTCAGCAATTACTCATCTCAGCAATCGCCTTGTAGAAAGACCCATCTGTTCAACATTTAAAACAGTAAGAATTAAAAAAAACTGCCAAAATCCAGCACCGAGGCAAACACTGCATGCGGGTAGCCTGGGGCCTTTGCCCTGCGGCCACTGCTACCGGTTGTAATTATTATCCTTCATCTGCACTACTTAAGTGGCTTTTTCTCCTGCCAGCAATTAGTAATTTGTATCAATTAGCGCCCAATGCCATGTTGTCCTTGCTTGCTTGCCTCACCAAGTAGTGATTTTTGTATGTTGCGCAGTTGTATCGAACTACCGCAAGTGTTGTCGTTCGTCAAGTTGCCAAGTTGTTAAAAATAGGTATTAATTTTCGTTTCAAATTTTACCGTAAGTGTGTTTCTCTGTTCTCTCATGCTCAATAAATTTAAAATGTCATAATCGGTAGCCCATTGCAGACCTAAAAACAAGCGATTGACTTTTACTTGTTGGTTAGTTGTAATTGCCTCAAACGGGTTGGCAAGTTCCACGAGTAGCTTTCTGGCGGCGAACTGGTACAATTGCAACACCACAATTCAGTCACGGTGGCGTAGTAGCGCCACTGAAAGACGTCCAGTTAACGGTTTGCTGATGCGCTATTTTTGTTGCAGTACGATGCCTTTCCGCTGCGCAGTCTTCATCATCGACTACTTCTTCTTTGGGGGTGCCAAGGTGAGTGGGCTTGCTTTGCTCCCCGGTTTACCTCTTTAGATGTCCTATTGGCTTGTTAGGTAACTGGCATCCCGCCGACTGCCTGCTAACAAATAGGCGTTTTTAGGCTATAACCCACTGGTTCCGCGTACTGACCATTCTGTGATAAATCTGCGGTCTGGTGCTTGACTTTTAAACTGCACAAGGGAGGCGGCTTTGATCCAGGCTGCAATTGTACTCGTCAATTAAAAAACTACTGAATGTCATTAGCGTCCTGGCAACGAGGATGCCTATATGTCGGAACTTTAATCGACTTCATCTACTTTTAGATTTTTAAGTAGGATTGTGGGGGATTTGGGTGTTCACATCATTTGGTGGATTAGGTGATCTGTTCCACGGTGTAACAGGCGGCATGAAGCGAGTAATTTCACTCTTACATTTCCGCTTAACTTTGTCATTGAATTTCGATATTCCTATTTATATCCATCGCTTGTGTGATTCTGCGGTTCCTCGTTTGCTGTCGTACAGTCACCTTTGCGTTAAGCAGACCGGGGTACTGCACATTTCGAATTTTTCTTTTCCTGCAAATAAAACTTCGTCCTCAAGTAAGCAGCTGACATCTTCTAGATATTCTTACTGACAGACTGGTACATTTTAGCCCTTGGGCAAGATAACGCTTGCCTATTGGTTTTAGTCTTTTGGAGAAAAAATAATTATTGCAAATTATCGTCGTTGTGTGTTTTTTGCTGCCCAATGCGGCTTCTGCTGCCTTTGATGATGGAGTTTTCTGTATGTGGCCGAATGGGCTTTTTTCTCATTGTCCCATATGGCAGCGGGGATGGGATTGCGGAGGGTAGGGGGTGGGGTGGGGTGGGATACTGCCTGCAGCTGTCTGTCACCACCGCACCATATGTGTACACAAACCCACCTCCTATTCTGCCTATTTATCACAAACTCCCAAAATCCGTGGGAGGGGGGCGCGATTTCGTTCGTTTTCCGCAAAAATAAGGCTTGACGACTTAGGTTTTCTTCTTGTCACTTCCCACACACAACCGAGTTAACTTCATCGTGGCTCTAGCTGGAATCCGTGTAGTGTATTCTAAACCAGAATGTGGTAATGAAGCTTATCCTAATTTATCTCCGCTCCGTTCTGATGGCACGATTCCACCACTAACACAGGTCAAACTGGCAATTTGAAGATTATAGGCGCAGACCACCAGCACCGCCATGCTTGTGCATGGGGCGACGAGCCGTGATTTTCTTCATTCTGGTTTAGGTTGTTTTTTTTTTCAATTTCTTGACGCATTCGCAGAGTAAAATCGTCGCAGATTTCTCGGACACTGTTGTCTGATGTACGGCAGATGCACTCACTGTTTGGCACTAATCATCGTCTTCAACCAAAACTTTCTAATTGTTAGGTGATTTTTCAAATCGCCCTCGAACTTCTACGCCTGCACTTGCCAAAATTCGAAGCGGCTCGTGCGCGCGAAGAAGTCAGCGAAACGCTGATCCAGTTGTCTCGTTTCTTCAACCGTCTCGTGGCAGAAATCGACGCTTCTGCTTGCTCCCCCTCCAAACCCCAGACAACCCTGCGCCCGATCCCAGTGGATGAACCGACGCTGTCCAAAATATCCGTGGAACAACTCCTGAGGTCGGCGAAGGCCAATTTCGGCGCGGTGGTGTCCAATGCGCGAATTGAAATGCTGCGAATTGCATGCCGACTGCGCGTGATACATGCGCTGTCCGTCAGCTGCGTTCAAGAGGCCATCCGGACGCTGCAGCCTCAACTAAACGCCAATTTGGAGGACCTGGCGGCAGTGTGCTTCTCCTATAAGGTATGATTGCATAATATCACTTATTTTAAAATAATATGGATGTTTAATTTCAGCCAATTAGAGTCCATTGTCTAGCTTTTATTGATTTTTTTTATTTTTTCAAGTGATCCCAGGACCAAAGCATTTGTCCAATTGCTCACTTTAGAGGTAATACTGCACCTCTTTAAGGCGGATCGTATGCCTGAGGATTTTGTAGTTGGTGTTAAAAGCGTTGGAAGCTAATCATGAGATCGCAGCGTCCAAGTTACCCTGGAAGCCCACTTGCTAGGCGTCAATTCAGTCTTTAGGGGCCATTCAGTCTCGATTGAACTACTTCAATTTGGAACATCGGTCTTCAGATATGGCTGGTCCGATCAAGCTATGCAAACTGTTGAACTACGAGTCTGTGGCCATCAGCGACGGAGGTCGACGGTAGAACGCTAGAATGAGACGATAAAGTTGGGTAGTGGTTTTAGTTAATCAGCAACTGGCACAACCTCCGGAAGTGATGACTGTTAATGTGTGGTTTATGAGACAGTATTTGCCCTGTTCTACGATTATTTCATCTTAATCCGGGCTATTGCAGGCAGGTTCATTACGCCTGAAAGCAATGTAATTGAAAAATGCGCTGCATTGGATATAGAGACCCCATAATGACGTCCTCTCGATAACTCTTTGACCTTTCCATTACAACATGCGTCATAATCCCACCCATACTCGCATCCTCGAACAGTAGCACAAGTATTCATGATGGGATCTAGAGTGTGTGAACCACTTTGCAGTCTGTGTTTTTGCCGTGGCTGTTTGTGCTGATGAAATCATCTTGACCATCACAATTTCCATCGGCACAACTGTAAATGTAACTGCGATGCCGGTTGCCACTGCAAATGCGCCTTTGTCGGTTTCTCAAGGCTGCGTCTCTGCAGCATTTGGGAAATGCAATCCCAGTGTAACCTGAAAGACGAGCCTAATTTTATGCGTGCAGCGCACCAATGCGAGCTGCTCCGCCGGTCCCACTGCTCCAGGCGACCTCGTTGCCTCAATTTACGGCATTTAAGGAAAAACCTTAGGTTAGTGATTCACCCAAGCTTGTTTGTGCGCCTCGTGTCAGTCGAGTCCATTAGCAGCCGCTGCACAAAATATCCTTGCCCGTTTCACTAACGAATTTACCAGTGCCTGTTAAGCTTCCATTTCCACTTGCTACGAAAGTAGCCAATATGGACCGTGATTGTGCTGTTTTTTTTAAAGTCAAAGTTTCCTATTCACGTGTGTATCTGCATTTATTTGCTAAAGTGTGTTGCGTCTAACGAGTGTTTTAGTCGAGGCGGTAGGCGACGAGCTCACGGAAATGAATAGCACTTTTGTGGACACCGAACCATTCTGAGTACAAATTGCTAGAGTTAAGTTCATTTTCTTTTGCCCTTGTGTTGACATTATTCTCAGATTCTTAGTTCAGATTACCCGTGGGTTCGTGCGTGAAATCTGAGTTTGCACTCCTGTTGACCGTAGTCGAGCGTCAGGCTCTAATCATGCAATTCCTTCATCACTTCACGCTGCTTTATGCAGTTGTAGTGTCACTTTATGTCCAATGCTATCCATGGTGGAAGCGACAGTTTGGCTGTGTTTTCGACGACTGCAGTTATGCTAAGCCATGCCGAGTCAGACATACTCTAATGGATTCCGCTCTAATCTCATTGTTCATGTGACGAGTCGCGTACACTTTTTTCTTAAAATCGAACATGCATTGCTCATTTAAGCTGTAAGCTAGTTATGGTAGTGCATCCTAGTCCAAATTCTAATTACTTTTTTAATTCCAAGGCTTCCCATCGTGAAATTGTTTAGGCTAGAGCGAACAATGTGTCTGTTTTTAAATGTCATTTTTATGGAAGACAAACTGCTGCAGTCCCTAGTAAATCTGCTAATTCAGGTGGCAGAGGAGTCTGTGTAAATATGTTTTTCGTCTCAAGTAGGGTTGATATTGAGGGATCCGTTTTTCTATCGATTTTGTCCGTGTGCCCGGAAGTATAGTATTAATTGCAAGTGTATCTCACACAATCACTTGTTTTTATTAGCCTTTCTCTGACTGCGTATTTTGTCCATCCTGCAGTAGTAAGCGGGATGGGTGTTTCATTCATGGTCACGTCTGCCTAGGTAGCAAGGGGAGTTGCCTCATGTCAGACGTTGAGTTCGCAGTTAATGAGTGCTGATTTTAATCGCCTGTCATCCATTCACTTTTCACTTCTCGTCCACTCACATGATTGGCAGCACAATGAGATTGCGCGTGTAATTTCTAATAGTTGTTCTCTTGTCAAGAAAAGTTTATTTCGGGCGAAGACGAGTGTGCACGTGCGGTGATCCCTATTTATGAAACCACTTTGCCATTGCGTTTCTAAAAAAAAATCGCGTATGAAATGTAGTCAAAACTAAATTCTGAACACTAGAAATTACTTCCCTATCGTGTGCGTTCGTTCTCTGTAGGAACACTACATCACGTCGAGGTACTATCAGCCACAGCACGTTCAACCAGCCGCCCAGTACGGTGCTGTGAGCTCCCTCAACCGGCCTTGCTACGACATGCACCGGATTGACGCAGACCAATTTTGCAGTCTCTTCAAGTCCCAATCGTCTTGGGCGCACCTCGCATTGCCACTTTTCCGGCTGCTGGACGCCGATAAGGACAACCTTGTTAACATGCGGGTGAGTGCTTTCGTCCCTCCACACCATGCAAGCACCGCTTTGGCGAAAACCGACTTGTGGTCGGTAACTACACCACGGCCAACAGTCAGCGCCTAGTCTCTTGCCTGCAGGCATGCCTGCTGTTGATCTAATCGATGTCGCGATGGATGTGACTGCAATATCGAGAGTGGCACTGGTTCTGCCCTGGTTAACCCTGACTCATTTTGGAGTTTTGTAAGCCTACAATTGTGTACCCGCCACTGTTGAAATGGAGTTTGTCAAACGTTTTCCCAAGTAATCTTGCAAAATGTACATCACACTTTTCGGGGAGACGTGAGTTGACAATTGAAGCTTGTACTGTATCAGTAATTTCTGATCGGTTTTGTGATCTGGCGGTTGACCTGGTTTTGCTACGAAACCCCACCCCATAAAATTTATCAATCCCCATATTTGCGAATTGGAATTTTTCACAACCATCCAGATTCCTCATAAGCTGGAGTTCTTTTCCACCTTAATGTTCGTAATGGTGACATCAACGTGTTTGGCGGATTGGATTCCAAATTTATTGCTTTTTTTACTGTTCCAACGCCAAGTACTTTGTGAGCGAACCAGGGTCACGCTATTTGGGGATGCAGCGATTCACAAGAATTGATGTCGAACTTGTTGTGCTGCGTTATGTTGTGTTTTTTTTGAAGCCGGGAATACTTTTCGCTCTAGGGATATTTCAAAAGAGTGTAGTGAGGCGTTTGTCTCTGCAGAAAGCGCTAATACTTTGAACAATGCCGAAATCCCTCACCACTGCCACTCCAACCTGTTTAAAGTCATCCAACTCAGTGATTTTATTTTAATTTCTTAAACTTGTTTCAGTGCCGTCGAAGTCTCTTTCACGGTATTTTTGTTTGGTAAATTATGGATTCTGTGTGTTGATATGTAGTTAAAAACACGTAAGCAGTAATGTTGCCACGCGTGTAATTATCAATTCCCTTTCTGTTTGACCAGTTTAATAAATAGGCCAGGGTGTGGTGGAGAAAGTGTCCCTTGCAAAAGACTGTAAGGCGGGGAAGTCGCGTTTTTGTTTTTTTTTTCGATTGGGCCTTCAGGGGTCATTAACGCAGTGGTCCTAGGTTCAATCTGATTACCACCTCTCGTCTTCAAGATCACACTGCCTCTTGCATTGGTTACTAATCGGTAGGATCTTAACACCTGCAGTCGCTACTTGTTGAATATCGTATGCGACTAGCCCCTTGTTGCATAGTTTCCTAAATAAGGCGATGATCTCTCATGTTGGTTTCCGCTACCTCGTGTGTATTTACTCTGGCCGACTTGGTGGTCTTTGCTGTTCAAGCATTCAACTTAACTATACGTTTTGTTCACATACTGTATACCTTAATAAAGCATTCTATAGTAGACAGTATTTAAAGCAAATTCTTGCCTTAAAAAAGAATAATAAAGGTTGGGGAAGAGGCTTTTCTGGCAAGATTCATTGCGACACGCCTCCCCCTCCCTCCCCCCAACCCCATCCACTTCGCCTCGGGTGAGAACGCTGCCATCTGGGCGGATACGGTCGGGCAGGTTATTATAGCGCCTCTGCACCTGTTGTTTACATCTACTTCTCTCACAAAGTCGCGTCTAAATAGTTTTATTCAGCGCTCCGACACGTCGCGTTGTCCCCTGTGATGTCAACTCACTTGGAAGTTTTGGATCAAGGTGTTGCCTTTGTTTTTTTTTTCACTCTTGATCGCATCAGACTTTGGGGTCGGGGCGTTGCACAGGGCCTGGACGAATATTTTGAGTCGTCTCTGTTGCAACTGTTGCATTCCTATCTCTCAGTATCTCCTGAGTTTAAATGGACTCACTTATGTCTTGTTTGGTGATCAAAGCCAAGAAGTCCCTCCGTGGCCCGTAGTCTCTTGGTAATGTGATTTAGTGGTTCGCTAAAATGTTCAGTTTTGTGAAGCTACGTTCATGTTTATCTAATGGCGCTTGATGGATCTGATGCCAAGTGATTGGCCACAGGGACTATCTTCTGAGCTGTTGCTATACCTTTAGGGGAATATTCATTAGGAATCATTTATACCACTTGCAGCACTACTAATTTTCCCCAAAATGCTACTTGATAATAAAATCCATCATTTGACTGTTCTACAATTGTTAAATTTTGACCAGAATCAAGTGTATTCGGTCCCAGTCGTCTTATAGAACGTCACTGTAACCCAAAATCGCTGAGCTGTGGATATTTCTGAGCAGAACTACTTCGGCCTATGAGACAAGAAACACGCCGTTGTAAGTTTATTCTCAATAGCCTAAATTACGGGTTGTTCACCCTTATTTCACGTACCTAGTCGTCTCTCGAACCCTGCAGTACACACCTATCATAAGCAAGTCTAACATCTTCGTCATAAACTAGTCGTAATGATTTCGTACAAAGCGCACTCTCTCTGGGCTTCTCAATAGAAAGTAGTGCTTCCTAGGAATTTATCGACACACGGTTGAAGCTGTTGGTATATTGCCTTCGGTGCTCCTATTTTTATATCTCTTTACATTCAATTTAGGACTATGCTTGGCTCCTGACCCTTATTGCCTCCTCGGATTATCGTAGAAAGCTGCGACTCCTCTTCACCGTGCATTCCCCCGAGTACCTTCGACCGGAGGACCGCAAGGGGTTTTGGGACAGGCGCCCCGCCCCCTCCGACGCCGCTCTCGCATTAGCCTCTGCGCTATCGCGCCCCGGTGACGTGGAATGTGGGCAGGAGTTGACGGAGGAGGTCGCTACAGAGGAGGCTGCGGCGGAGGAAGAGGACGATCCAGAGACCTTGTCAATCGACTCACTCTCGGTACTGGATCTGAATGAGAGCGAGGCCCTGCGTAAGAAGTCCGCAAGCGATCTACCGTTGCAAACTGTCTACGCGGGACCACCCGCTCTAGAAAGCCCACCGCCTCTTTTGAAGCCCAATTTCGTTGATTTATTAAAGGTGAGCGGTTGTTTCTCTCTGGTGTTGTTTCATGCGATTTTGCCTACTGTAATTCCATACGATGGGCTAGCATGATTTGAAACTTGCCGTAACAGTATACATGACCAATCATTTACCTTTCAGAAACACATCCGATAGTTAAAATCTTTTATTTTCACTGTTTTCGGCCACGTAGTTTGTTACTTTTTACTTGACGACACAAAAAACGCCGTCATAACTACCTTCTCATAGTAATCACTGCTATTTCTGCTTGTTTAGCTTAGCAGGTTTGCGCAGCTGGTTAGCCCATCTTTGATCTGGCAAACTATTCTTGAGTATGTCGTAAAAGCCTCAACTGTATGAGGTTGGTGGGGGATCGGTCCATTGTGGTTGACGCCAGCTGCCTTCTAATATACCAACCCACTAATGCCTACCTTACCCAGTTGTTACGGTATTTATTACCCTGTTCTTCTAACGTCTGCATGAGTGTACTAGAGCGTCGAAAGATCCCTTCACGTCATGCGTGTTTTGTAGGCCCCTTGATATGAGGCTGTCAATTTATTTTCATCCCCGGGTAAGAAGTCTGCATTGCCTCGTATGGTGACTCATGTGCTTAGACGCTGCATTTTTTAATCCTAGCAATTGGGCAAACAATTTTCGCCCGTGTTTGGGCAATTGTCAGTTAATTTACATAACAGCCTTGGGAAGCATAATAAGTTGCATCGCTGCCTCGCATAATTGCTTGCTGATTAGTCCTCTGGGGGCGTCTTGTTTGTCTCCATTCATCGTGCCATTCCCGTTTACACCTTAACAAACATCGCCCGCCAGTTTCAGCGGGTGGCTGAGGCGACGGTGGGTGGGAGGGGCACACAGTAATGTGTCTAATTTTACTTCTTTTCGCCTGGTTCTTTGGCTTCAGCGTTCATAGCATTTATTGCTTTCCTTGCCTTCGTGTCGATGGGGCAGCGAATTACACGCCACACGCTCTGATCTGCATACTGATGTACTTTTATGTGGTCACCAAGGCAAATTTAGTCATTTTCTCAAAGCGTACAAAATGCCCACCCTCAATTGTGTCAGAATTCGGTAAAAAGCACTTCCGGTTCTAGGCTATCAGTTGGGACTTTTGTCTGCCATCGGATATTCATTTGAACTGACAATTGTACGACCAGTATTGGTTTATTTGCGCAGTGTCATCGAGCACAAAAATTCCCTTCCACCTTGTTAACGAAGTAGGCTGTCAGTCCAACCTAAATTTGTGCATTTCCTTCCTGTGCAGATGCCATGAACTTTGCAGGTTTGCACATGGAATTTTCCGAGTGCCATTTCTGTTATTTCCTCCTTCTTTGAAAGCGACCTCAGACCTCCTGCTTGATTGATTATTCTCAAGCAATTAGAATGAGATGTAAAACCGCTTGACGCAGAGTAAGAGCTACACCAAATGCAACCTTTCCAATAATTGTGTCCACGCGTGCACATTAGAAGCATCATTGGCCATTAAAAAACAAGCAGTCCAGGTTGTTTTTCGTCCTCTGCTTTTAAAGATTTCTGTGTCCTGATAAGTCGGTACGAGACGCAAGAGGAGGAGGAGGTGGTGATGGTGGTGGTGGTCTATGAGGACGGGTGTAACTGCGCAATTTCCCCGTCTGCTTTACTTTTGTGTGCCAAACGCCCTCTCTGTGGTGCTGGTATCGAGCCCTGCCCAATCTTTGTGGCCTGAACCGATCCCATTTGGCTGCCCAACAACGCATCTGTTCACGCCTGTTCAAATCAGGGCACTCACATCACAAGCTGGACTCTGGAAATGTGTACTTTAGTTTCCTTCAATGTGGTACTCACCGGAAGAGTGGGCGAGAAAATAGCTAGGCCAATGCGGGTAGCGTATTGAAGAGTTATTGTGGCCAGCTTCAACTCGCCTCTAGCCGACTGAAATGCGGATTGGTATGCTAGAACTTGGGCCGATTGTTTGTGACTAATGTCCTAGTGCAGATGAATTCGACTGTCTGCGTAATTTGCCACCAGCAGCAGCACCAGCACTGATTCGTACCCGACGGTAAATTTATTCCTCCTCTTCGAATACGCGCCCACCGCCTTCCTTCAAAGCGATTTTGTAGTTTTTTTTCCCCGAAAGCAATGCTGGGTTTCACTCATTATCATTATCTAGCCATGACGAATTCAGGCGATTCTGCTCGTTTTTAGAACCACTATTTTACTTGGTTGTGCAATAAATGGAAAGCGCTGAATGCAGAATCGCGTGGCGCACACAATTTGCTGAGCTTGATGGAGTCCATCTGGTCTATGATTGTTAAATTCGGATGTTTTGCCCCCATCTACTGAGGTGCATGCTGTTAATTTTGAGCGTCCACAAGATTCAATTGCGTTCTGACTTATCCGTAAGATCTGCCTAGGCGCATTTATTGTCAGATGTGTGAACTGCCTGGAATATGCCTGTTATGCCTGTTTAATGAAACGACTTAACAAATGCCTACAAGCAGGGTAGGTTTAAGCAGAGCCTAAATTCTTAAGCCTCCGGTGGCGTGGTAAATGCCTCAAGAATCAGTGACCAGGTTTGAGGAAAATGGTTTACCTCAACTTTAAAATTGATTCGTTCAAAATCCCGGGTTGATTGATTCGAGCGTGCAAAGCGAGAGAAAGTTAATAAAAATTTTATTGCTTCCTCTTAGGCGTGTCCCGTTCTTCGGCCCATCACTGTGTTTATTCTCACCAACTTCTAATCTGCACCAATTGGAAATAAACGCCAAGTTGTGTGGGCGAATGCGTTGTCTCGGAGATTTTGATATTAAATGCCCTAGTAAATGATATCTCGCCAAAACTACAACAGAAAATCCATAAAAGAATGGTATTTAGATCGGAGAAGGTTTGATTAACGACCAATAATGTCTCGACTGGTTAGCATCGCACTGGATTCTCGTCATCCATGAGTTCGCTTATCCGTAAATTGCAAGCAACAAGTTGTGCTCACTGAAGGAACAACGGTGTCTCCCAGTTCCACTCCTGAGCGAGCTGTCATTATCCTTCCCTCTGTTGACGTACTCTGTTTAGTTTATTTTGGTAAACCTTACAGACCTTTCTGTGAATTTGCATGGGGATATTTTGCAAGGATAAGTAAACTTTCTTCATCGTGGGGAAGCGATCTTATCTATGGCTCCTGGTCCTCAAACAATCGTCAGTTTAGGAGTTTCGGAGCAGCCGAGAATGCAAATTCATTCGCGGATTTTCGATTTCGTTTCGGTCGATACCTTGTTAGGCAGATTGTGAGCGCCACTGAGTTTTTTAACAATTCTCCACTGTAAATATTAGTTGGTGTGAAATTAATGTATCACCATCAGTGTTAAATGTATTTACCTCAATTCATCAAACCTCTCGATTCGCGTTTTGGTGTCTTTATCGTGTTCGTTCCCAGTGTAGTGGTTTTTGCTTACCTTAGACAATCCACTTTCTACTGTTGGGCAACCGCAAGGACAATTTCGAATTGCTTCACGCGCTTGCAAGCCTCGGTCAACTGTCGCATTTGGCCGTAACCAAACGCAACGCAGCCCTTGCAGTCGGTGATAAAGACGCCTCTCCTCCTTGGAAGATTGACTTCAATGAATTCATGACTGTGATCTTCTCGATTCCCGCTCTGGTGGTCGCGTTCAGCGAGTGGATCCCTTTGGCGAAGCGGATCGTGGTGCGACCGACCAATTTCTGACTGTCTTTCATCCTCATGAAAACACCCGCATCTCAGTCCCTGATGTTTTCCATATACTCCATCTACTAAGGTTTATTACTTATCTTTAAGATAAACCAACATTGTTAATTCCGTGGACGTCATGTAAATTAATTCGCCCCTTTTTAATCCTGTTATACAAATACACTCAATTTTATTGATTGAATTCCTTAAAAAGATGCTTGGCGAATTGGGAGGGTGGGTGTCTTGCTTTGAATCTCTTTTACTTAAGTATCAGTAAACTGCTTCCGTTGCCCTAGAGGGGAACCGCAGAAATGTGCATTCCCGAGAAATCCTTAGGAAAAATGCTCACGCAGAATTCTGTTTGGGGAACTAATGAAAGCTTGTGGCATGTTCTATCAATCCTCTCGGCGTGAATTCTTGAAAAAAGGCACCAACGTGAACAAGTGCAGTGTTTACAGGTGTGAAGAAGCATTTAACGATGTACTTGTGAAGCGGGCCCTCTTCACTTCGTCCCTATCGGTAAAACGTTCCAAATAGGAGCGCAGTCTCCGTTAATCGATCCAATCAATACAGTTTTCTTGTGATCCAGTGCAATGCCCATGTTATAGTGTGGTGTGGACGTTTTTACGCCACTTGGTTGCGTCTACCTGGGATAATCAGAGGTCTGAGTTGATCCAATGGCGCTCCGTGAATGCATATTTCCAACCATTGCGTGATGTTGCTAACATCACTACTCAAACGGATTATTCCATTTAAAAATTTTACCAGGCATTCAAAACCCTATGCTATGTGCCGATTCCTCTGAGCTTTGATCAGTGTCGTATTTCGTTATTGCGGTGGTTTATTAAGGACCTGGCTGGAGTCCGGAGTTGTCAACTATGGCGCTGTTTAGCGGTATTTTCAGGTATGTAGAAGACTAATTTCGCCTAAACTAGATAACTAAGGATTTTGTGCTGTTGTTTGTTAAGTCATTTACAGCTAATATTTCACGTTTGTTTTAATGTGCTTGTGTGCAGTGCTGTCGAAATTCAGTTTGAGGGACAGAAATTCGAAACAGTAAATTATTATGATTTATTAATTCTAACTAGTCCTAATTTTTTAAAGAATAGCCTCGTCTGGTAGTTTCCTAGTAAACTCAGACTTTCAATAGTTCAACGAGAACTCGCTATTAAGTCGACTGACATCAGTGTTATGCCCGAAAGATAATCCAGACTCATACTCGGTCAATATCCCCAACTGATGCGTGGTACACTTAAGCAGACTCGCCCACGATCTGAGAATATCTGCGGTCCCCATTAGCTACTAACCCTCCTTCATGGAAAAAAAGTGAAAGAACTTCGTCTGTATCAGTCGAAAGACCGTGTTAATACGTACAGTCGCCCAATCATACATGCCGCGGGCACAGTAGATCGCAACCAGGATCGATAAAGTGAGCCAATGAGATTTGTCGGGCGATTTGAATATATAAAATGGTGTGTGTAATTTCAGAATTGGAAGAATTAGTAAGGAGTCGTTGGGAATTTTAGTCATCCTGATGGTGGCTGCTTTCCGCTCATGTTGACACGTATTGGCGGGTAGAATCCTTTCAGAGATCCCTGCTCCTAGCTACTTGCATCTAAAAAACCCCAATTCGATTAGTGTTTCTTTTGCCTGAAGGCGATTTCTGTGTTTGTTAACTTCCTTGCAAATGTGTGCATTCGTATTCTCTATGTCTTTTTATTGTCATTGCTTACTAAGTAGCGCTCAGATGTAACATTTACAGATTTTACCGAGAGTCGTTTTCTGCGCGTGCATGAATAAACAATAGACAACGTGATGTGATATTTTTTTACTGAAAAATGACAAAAAATGTTACAGAGACCACACTGCCCAGAGAATAAAAATTAGACGAACAAGACAGTTAACACCATCGGACATGGCTACAAAGGCTAATGACCTTCTACAAATAACCCTTTTGAGGTTGATTCATTTGAGGAAGGGAAGGAACTGGTTGACGATTGTTAGAAAAGAGAACATATTTGCAAAAATGGTACAGCTTATTGTAAGCATCAACACCTACTAGGTTACGCTGGTAAACATTAGTGCATAGGTTAGCCGAAACGCATTCAGAATCGACAAAATTCTACATTTTGTTGTCGAATTCCCAAACATGATGCTATAAGGGTCTGCCTATGATAACTGCTCTCGTGTATTAAAATTCTAATTATTTATTTTAAATTTATATTCATTTACTCTAAGCAAATACACAAGGATTCGAAGCCAATATTTAAACTACGAATTTCTATATTCCTGTTGTTAATCCTTATTGAGAAAGTTTGTTTTAGAGCTGCCCAACAATTTTTCACACTGCTTTTTGGTAGATTTAACCGAAATTCAACTTGCTAACCCTAAGAGCAATGCACATTAGAATGTCAAAAATAATTAATGCCTAGTTATTGGTTTTGTGTTTAATTATTTGTTTAAATGAAGAACACTTATTTTTGTTATTAACAAGCCTCTGGGTTGGTAAAACGAGGTGCTTTCGTGCACACTTTAATGACCAGTACAAACCTTACAGCTTGAAGCATCTAATTATTTTTTTTTACTTTGGAATAGAATTCCCTGTCCGAATATTCAAGACATTCGTGATTTCTTACATAACTTTTTTTCTAAATTAAAATTTTTATTCATGTACTTTTTGGTTTTTTAAATTGTACAGTATGATTATCTTCGAAGACAAATGAAAACAGTGATATCAACTTACAGCAGAACAATATGTTGCAAAGTTTTGGAGAAAATTCGGTGAGGAAGCGCCATGGAATGCGTTTCTTAAAAGCTAGTTTTTGATGTATTTACAAGGCAAACCTACCTTTTTACCACTCAACGCCCTTCTACTGAGCCTTATTTACGTGTTTTTTGATACAGTTTCCACCAAAAAATGTATTTTTGGACGTAGTGTGTAGTCATTTCGTTAACGTCTTTTATAATGTTTACTAGAGGGACGAAGCGTTCTACGGACATTTTGGGCTGACAAATTGACAGCCTCTCAAATTGGTACCTCAAAATTGCAGCCAAATGATTCGATACATGAAATAACAGGGACAAAATTAACGAAATAATATTGCATTATTTGAGCTGCAATAATATACGCTGTGCAGAATAAAGTATACGTAATAAAATTGTTTAAATATATAATTGACTTAGTTTTTTTAAAACTATTCTACTCTTGTTAATGATGAATATAACAGTTTCTTGAAAGAAGATTTCTTGTTTTTTCTGGTCCGTTAGACACAGTCACAAATGCATATTTTTATAAAAAAATTATAACAAGAATTCGTTAGTGGCTGACTCCTCGTCTGCTAGGTATTTTTATACAGTCCTGAAGGGATAGGTAAATCCCAGATCACCTACCAGCTCTATTTTCAGCGAATGCCTAGGTGGGACGTGAGTTTTGTAAATTTTTGGTCAAGAAGCTGGAAAATTCCACTTTGATTATAAAAAAGACGTCATGTTAACTGATGCCAGACTCAGAGAGCAATCCTGTGCACCAAGGATTGTGCAGTAATTCGAGCAACCGCTGCTCTAAAATTAAGGCCACGGGTGTAAGTAGTTCGGGCCCGCAACGATAATGCCAAAAGTGCTGTATTGCCAGAACAGAGGTTTAAAAAGGTAAAATCACGTCAAAAAGCCTTTCAGGCGATGTGAAAAGAATTTTATTTGAGGCTCGACGCTTGACTGAGTCGATGGCACTTATGAGACTATGCAATCCATCTGATTTAAACCAACCCAGCCGGAGTGCACGTCACATAAGCATTTTCGACGTCAGGGAAGACAATGGCTCAAATCACCCTCTTCGTGTTGCTTCAAACAGTCCTGAATGTAGAACCACTAAGATAGTGTTTTTACACACGAAACATGCATTTATTTTGGTGAAAATGGTACCAGTCCTATGGTGTTAAGCAGCACAGAGATAATGTAGCAAGCATTTAAGTGAACAAGTGGCTAGTAAAATAGCGTATAAGCGTCTGTGCTTTGATAATTCTGAATACAGGCAAAACGAGGTCCTGGGCTATCATAATGTCCTTTTTTACTTTAACGATAAATCTTCATGGTGGTTCGATGGGTGGAGTTTCCGCCTTAGCAAAGTTGCTAGTACGATAAGCAAAATGCCCTTTTGGTGATGGCTGAAGGAACGTGGAGGCGTGGAGCATAAATTGATGTTGAAATCAGTCAGGATCCAAGTTGTCGCCATTGGAATCTAGAAAGTTTTAATAATGAAACCGCGTTCAGTAAGGCAAGGCTTTGAGAAAGCTTCATTATTTGATTTCAAACCAATGATTTTTAATCTTGAACTGTTTAAAGGAATGCAATGTGGTTTCCATGAACAAACGGAGGAGCTTCAACTTCTTAAAGTCATGCTGATTCAAATGGTGTGAAAAAGCATGGTCAGAAAGTCAAAAAGCTTTCTCAGCCTCAAACCACAGCGTGTAAATTGAGAGAGTCCTTATTCGGCCTTAAATTTTACGTCCTGAGTCCATGCAAAACTCATTTACCAAAGCCACTCCGGTTCATCCTCCTTCCTCCTATTTTATGAGCGGCAATTCTAGTCTTTAATGGGGTTTGAGATATGAGACTTTCCACCATATCGTAATAAAAGAACAGTTCACGGAGGTGACCAGCGCCAATAAGAAACGATTTAATTTCGAGGTAGGAAATTTGTACGCGGTGGAGTGAAAACGAAGGACATTATAACGGCTGGAGTGTTTAGTGTTTTCTGCAATTGGCGAAGACATCTGCTCGTAGATTATGTAGATCAGACACGGACTTTATTTAAGGATTGGACATGTACACCCCACACAGGCTTTGTTCAACTTAGTGAATTTTAAGTGAATTCAGACAAAGGGATTTATTGACGAAACGTTAATGCTTTAACTGTGACCTCTGCTAATAGATTTCCTATAGGGAGGCATTTACTTCATCTATCGTAATTTTTTGCTAAAACCTTCGCTGAAATAACTGTGAATTAAACCTATATTGACATTATCTAAAGAATTGCAGCAAAAACCTGGAGACGGCTAACGACTTGACAACAAAATTGATGTACTTCAAGGAAAGGGAACACCAGCATTAAATTGTCGTAGTTTTATAAGTGTTTTAAATAATCACCTCATTTTTATAAGCGTGGCAAAATTAAACTTGTTCGTAAATGAAACGTTGCTGCTTTCAAGTCTTTAAAATAATGAAATTACAGGTTAACCTTTGTGGCATATTTTGAAGGCGCGTAAGGTTAATTGCGTGTGGTACAATTGAGCATTACATGCGTACACATCGTAAATTAACATCGGTTGTGGGTGCAGGGTGAAGTTGATATCATTTTCTGCAACCTGAACTACTTTTAGCCATTGAAGGGACGAAAGGAGATCGGAGACTGTGTTTTGTACTAGAAGGAACCTTAAATGAAGATAACTTACATAAATTGACATTGGCTTGACAAGCTATTTCCAAAGTCTATTATGTACAACGCAAAACAATACTATTCAAGTGTGGCTTTTTTCTGCCCATTAGTCGTAACAATCTGCCAAACACCTACCCAGACGTCAAACTAAAAAAAAACAATGTACAAATAAATGACATGAAGGAAGACACATGAGGAGAACATACCACTCGAGCGACGCTCAAACCAATGTGGTGGACAATTACGGAGCCGGGCATAAACGGTTCTTAGCCTCCTCCTCCTCCTCCGCCGCCTCCACCTTCTAATAACTGCAGACAAACAGGCAACCGGAGAGTGGAGAGAGAGAGAGAGAGAACAGGTACACGCGCGCCCAACACCGTGCGCACGTATGAGCCAACACATGTTCACTCATGTGAGTAGAACTCGCAAGAACTCCGCTGTCCTCTCCCCAACCCCGTAGGACAAACAGGTCGAAAGACATGTCTGACCACAACATCTGGCTGCGGGAAAGGGGACAGCGAAGGTGCTGCTTCTGCGTCCTCCCTTCTCCCCTCCGTTAATTGCTTTGATGTGAAAAAGTTTGTAGTAGTAATGAGAGGCTTTCTGCCGCCTGAGCCTATTCAACGCGGGGGCCTTTTGTTGCATTGTGTGTGCTTCGTCTTGGGCAACTAAACAAACGGGGATAAAGTGGATGAGTTAATAAAAAAAACATATCCATTTGCAGCATTATTGCCCTTCCTCTTGCTTGGACAAAATGACACTCCGCCGGTAATTGATAAGGAGATTCACCAAAGAGGGGTCTTAATTACACCAAGTTAGGACGTTTATGCCAATTCTAAACCGTTCGTTTGGAATTTATGAAGAGGATTATGCACGAGTCAAGTGAGCTTCGCTTCCCACAATATCAAAGATGGACTAGACACTGATTTCATTACGTCCACGAAATTGTCCTTTTTAAATACTGCTTTGAAAGAACTGCCAAAACTGACCCAGAAATTTCACCAAATTCTGTTGGTATTTTTATGTAAGAAACAGAACAAATCGTACTGAAACCAATTGAAAATGAAATTTGAAATGTTTTTCAGAAGCATTGTGCGTATTATGATAATTATTATTAACTCAGAGCTTTGAACACTGTGTTGATATCAACTGGGAGGGCTTTAATTTGAGTATTGAAGTCAAATCCCACTATCATGTTTGTACCCAATGGTCAAAAACTGGTGTGGAACCAGGAATACTAATCCATGTGAAAAATGCGGACAATTTGGGAAAGCTCTCATCAATCACGTAGGAGCTTGCTCAATCAAGCTTTCGTCTTTCATTTAAAAATCTCTGCCAACCTGTAGAAAATATCGGACTTATGCTTCTCCAATTCGAATTTGATGCCCTCCGGGTAGACCACGCGTTTAGTTGATGTGTTTCGCGCTTTCTCAACGAGTCTTTTTCGCGTTCCTGTGGCATTCTAGGTCCAGTACTGCGATACTGGAAGAGGAAACGATGAAACAGGAAAGCGTCTCAGAGGGAACGTAATGTTTATAAACATGTGCTTTTGCAATATCTTAATGACATTCATCAGGTGGCAACCGCGCTAATTCAAAATCCAAAAATTTGGAAAATGAAAGATTAATTATTTTATTTGGAATTTCTTTAGCTGGCAAAATCGTTTGTAGAAGGTTCACAGTTGAAAGTCTAATTTGCGTATTGCAGAATCACCCAGTTTGTTTGAAAACGCTGAAAAAATTCTGTCGAATTGCGCGATCATTAAGTGTTATTCTTTATAGTTTCAGCCATCATACATATAAAACGTCAGTTTTTAATGAAGCGAGGCCTGTTTCAGACGCAAATAAGCTGATGCATGCACATCGTGGTGATTTTTAACGAGGAAGACTGACCCAGCGCTGGCATGCTTTTGAGGCTGTCAGCGGTAACTTGGACTTGGCGTGCCTTCCGAGTATTCGCAACCCAATACCTTTTTGGTGAGGACACACAAGTAGGACATGTTTGGTTGGAAAGCAAATTTCTGCTTCACTAACCACTACCCCCACAAAAAGTCCGATTGGAGGAAAAGGCACCATACCGGCGTGCCTATTCTTATCGTGATTAGAGGCTATTATGACAGTTTAGAACTACTTCCCAAATAGCCATCATCGTAATCATAAGTGCACCAGAGCATTGCTGGTATTTGCACGCGCTCCTGAAGAACAATCATAAAAGTTCATTTGCCGCTTACTTTCGGCCACTTTATAAGCACTCATCTGATGCGTAGCACTGCAAACGTACTCAAGTGTATTGTACAATTGATGGAAATTTCAAGGGTGATAATTGAATAATTTCTGTAGGGGACTATCTAACAAAGATTAAGTGGTTGGTCGAGTTTTTTGACGGAGAATCTAGCATCATCAGACTGCTTATTGCCGCATTATTGACAGTAAAGTTGTACGCATAGATAATGGCAGGTACTTTGCAATTTAGTTCGTTAATTTGTGAAATTTCTATGGCTTCTAGTAGGACGCAACTGCGACTGTTCTTATGCAGTGAATAAACAACATCCAATTTGCGTTAAGAAAATAAACTCAGTACCTTATTAGACCCATTTTAGGTATCTGGAAATATTAGTTCGAAAAAGTTGACAAAAAAGATGGCAAAATCGTATGGTGAAATCGTGGAATAATGCCAACTATAGCAACGATACTAAGTCTTTGACAAACGTATTCTTGAGCATGATGCAAAGATACAAGCCGGGTCTCACAAAAATGAACCAAACGGGACAGTATTTCAGGCAACTAAAATTCCTCAAATCACTAAAGTGCATGATTAGCTTGCTTCATTTCCTTGTGGTTCTACATCGTAAATCGCTTCAATGCTGGCCTGACAATTATCACTAACTCAACTGATTGTGAGACTAGCCGCCAGACGCCGTAAAGTAAATTATCTTTGAGCTACACTACTACGCTCGTTAAAAACGTTTTAGTAATGAAGCTTGCTTTCGTGATCGTTGTTGAAAAAAACTGAATGCAAAAATATTTTTTTGATAAAATTAGTTAAAATGTCATGATTTCGCTACAGGAATTGTAAGCTGGAATCTTGAAACTTGACTAAATGTCATTAGTAGAAAAGTGGAAGAATAAGGCCAACATTGCTGGACGTCTGCCTTCTCCTTCCTCACGAATTAACATGTCATGAAAATAAATCAAGAAAACTTGGGCCCACAATCGCGAATGATTGCCAGCCCTGTTTTAGTGATTGAGCCCAACCTGAAGTAGACACGTGTGGGTAAAATGTACTCAAACCAGCTGTATAAGCGATCTTCGAATGAAAACCCATATATTTTTATAATTTCCTAAAATGTTTTTTGAGTTATTTTGCTCTGTATGCTAAGTTAAAACTACAGAAATAAACATTAAAAAGTAAAAAAAACTGATACTGAAAACGTCTAAAGGAAAACAAACTAAACGATTTTTGGAACGCTCGTAGATATATAGACCCGCCATTGGTCCTTAGTTGGTTTTCAAGCCAGCAATTTCGAGCACTTTATAAGTATCCTCAAGAAAGACATCAAGATCGTCTTTTAAAATAGAATTCCTTTTTAGGGCCGACATCAACATAAAGCAGGTGGTGCATTGCGTTTTTAGCAAGACTCAACAGTACAAATGCAATCTTTTACAACAAACCAAGTATTAGGAAGTTTTACAATTGCAAAGAAATTAGTAGATTTTTTTGTTTCATTTTGTGGACATGTTTGGAGACTTTAAATTACAAGAATGCTCATTAAGTACCACGGAATGTTAATCATTTGGATGGGAATCAGGTAGAGTAAAACACCAAACTGTAGACTGCAATGTTAGGTTGTAAATAACCACTGTTTTTTATTTGTCGAACACTTCAAAATGACGCGTGAATTCACAAAATGCAAACGAAAGTTTTAATTCTGTTTCGTCAACCAACTAATTGCGAACCTACAGAGTCCCCCTTGTACAGATACCACCATGACATGATTACAGATGTAAATTGCATTTTAGGGACGCATTCCACAAGATAAACCAAGTGACGTTGGTTCCGCCACAATTCCTACGAACGGAGTCACTAATGTAGTCACCGAATTTCCTGCCTCTTATTTAAAATTTCATTCTAAAGGCTCGGATACATGTTTGTTGAAAAAATCCAAAGGAGCCCGCCAATTTTGACACTCTGGCACAGGCGCTTTGTTTACTAAAACAAGATTTTTTTTTTAAAATCCCTGACGTTGCCGATGCTTCAACTCCGCTGAACGCTGCCAAACCCTACTGGGTGTAACCAGGATGGTTTTCGCCAAGCGTTACCATGACAAAAGAGTGGTCATCATTACTGAGAGGACCTGGCTACCAATCAGTTAAACGTCTTCTCACGAATGCCTGAAACCAACCAGCCCACCATATTAAGTGAAAATATGGCAATTCTAAGGATTAGTGGAGGGGCCTTCAGTGGTTAGGATAGTGCATCATAAAGTTTAAATGTGCCAGGCTTGGGTTTACAATTGTCTGGATTCTTATGGTTTCCAGAATTTGCATCAGGAAATGCAGACGTAACAGGTTTATCCACGTCGTTGTGGGATTTGCTCAGCTAAACAGACCATGTTAAAGTTTTGAAATCAGAATGTCCACAAATGTCAATCCGTCATAACAGTCGAACCGCTGACATCCCGGAGGCTATTTGAGTTATCGACAAATCTCGCCTGAAGGCTTGTTTCCTAAACGATAACTAGGAATGTTTAAACGACTGCTTGGTTAAACATCCTCATCTCGATAAGTAGATTCCGTGTTTTTGTTTTTCATCACTGGTATTGATCCCTCTATGTCACCGAACTCAATCTCCTGCTAGTAAACCCACCCTTATTCCTTTTTGGTTGAGTTGTGTGTCATAATTTGACTACCTAACGATTTTGTCGGCTGTGTGCGAATTTTTTTTGACCTCAGTCTTAATTTTTTGGGGGCATAAATTTCAGACATGTCAGCTCCTGTTACGCTTTAAAATTGCCGGATCTCTAGGATAAGCCATCTTGTCGATACATTCGGAATTTAAATGCACGTGAAACTATGGCTAAACAGATCTAGCTCCCCTAAGTTCAGACAAACGAATGTATAGACGAGTAAAACATTTCACAATTGTGAATTTCAGTCTTGAACCAGGCCAGCAATTTCACTAGGGACGAAGCATGGTAAAAATTATCAATGATTACGTCACCTCTCCAGATACTTGAATTGAAAACAAACTAATCTAACAAGAATTCATCAGAGCAGTTCTGATTGGCTTCGATAGCAGCATGTAGGTTTGTGCCTACAGCTGGACGGTGTCCAGACAGTAGCCCAACTTTGATTAATCATTTGAAATAATATTAGATGCATGAAATAATTTGTTAAGTTTTCTTTGAGCTTAAAATCATATTTAAGATAGAAATGTTTTGAGGTCATTTGTTATTTTTAAAGGATCGGAAGCTAGGTTACACAACACGGAACGACAGGTCTACGTGGTTTGCATTGCCTCTCAGAATAGACGAGTTTACCGTGGCAACTGATAAACAGCATATTCGACGTCACTGCATTTTATTCCAATTCCAACAAGGAAATCGTATGCTTCTTACGCACAATAATCTATTCATAGTGTTCGTGGTGCCGACAATGTGTCTTATGAAATTTGTAAATGGGTAATTATTAGAAGTGGTCATTTCGATCGTAGTGACCAGCCACGCAATGGACACCAGCCGTGAAAGTTGAAAGGTGCTGAATTGCAAGCTCTGCTGGATGAAGACTCAACGCAAAAGCAACAAGAACTTTCAGATAAGTAAGGATTACCCCATACGTCTTTTTTAACCGTTTGCACTAACAAATGGTGAAACTTCAAAAACTTGGAAGTTGGGTTCAGGTATGTTGACCGAGCACAACCTAGGTCAACGTATTAACTCATGCCTTTCACTGCTTTTCCACTAGCAAAAAGCGGTGGATGGACTTCATATGGAAAACTGTGATGGGTCATGGAAGGTATATTTTTTACGAGTATCTCATTAGTAAGAAGTCGGGGGTAGATATCGGGCAGCAACCCAGTACATAGACACTTTAAGAAAGTTCTTCTGTGTACCTGATGGGACATGAAGGGTGTGCTTTATTGCACACTCCTAAAAATTGGTCGACAGAAGGTTACCGCGGAACGCTACGGCTGACAAATGAAAAAAATGAGGGAGGAACTTGATCAGAAAAGGCCATTTAATGGGCGAGGAAGTAGGTACGTCATTCTGCTGTAAGACAAAGCTCAATCTCACGTTGTTCATGCGACTCAGAAGACCCTCGTGAAACTGGGATAGGAAGTTGTCCCCCAATCTGCATATTCACTGGACTTGGCCCCATCCGGTCAATGCAGCAGCACGTCTTAGTGGGTAAACGGTTCAAAACTCTCAAACTATGGAAGTAAATTCTTCGTGGCTGACTCCATTTCCCTGGAGCCTGTATAATTTCTTTCGCGACGGCATTTTTCCATTACTCTCTAATTTGAAGTAAATAATTTGCTGAAAAATCCACAAAAATTTAGTCAAGCACCTAATAACATGTTAGGGGCACTTATTAGTAACTCTACTCAAACTAGGCTGCCTTCAACACCTCAACGATTAGTAAAATATGCGAAATTGTGTTAACAGCGTTCGTTTTGCTAATGGATGTACTTTGAGTAAAATGCTGCCAATTAGTGGTTTCGCCGATCTTACTTACTTCTCGTCCTAAAAAGCAAATATACTTTTGATCTGGGATTGGCCAATCGTGACAATTATTGTATTGCAATAACAGTCAATTTGGAGTTTGCTGTATGTGGTAATGCTATTTTGAAGTAAAAATTTTTCCTTGTCTCCCTGGAACTCGAATTTTCTAAGTTAAAACCAATGTCTTCGGTGTGTTTATTTTCAATGAACAGCACACACACTTCAAAAGACCTTGCACTGACGCCCAAATCAACTAATTTAAGGTAAATTTTGTCCATCTGTGTGACATATTTTTAAACTGAGTTTGGGTAATCTTTTGGCCAACAGCATGGGCTTAAATTTTCGAAACAGGGATTTTAAAAGAGGCGTGCGATAGCATAAATGACCTTGCTAATTGGAATTGATTTTAGTTGACAGGCTGGGGAAAGTGTAGTTTCGACTCTGAAAATGGGGTGGTCTTGAGTTTATTTTTAAGAAATCTTGTTGATTGCATGGCTTTTTCTTTTGACATTTGCTAGGTGCAAATTTTAGCTTACTTTGACCAAGCTCTCGTTTTAGTGGGAGTTTAAAGGTGTGGCGTGTTTTGACTTGCATCCACGAAGCTAGTAGGGCCAACCACATCAATTAAAACAAGGGTAAGCAGTAAAATGCAAAACTGATGTAATTTACAAATTGCCAAATATTTGAGATCCGAGCCTTCCTCATTTTTGGTAGCTCGTGGGAATTTATTTGAGTATGATTGGTTGACCTGACATTTCACCCGAGCGAAACCAATTACGTCAAGGTTCGCGAGCCTTTGAACACAAAAACTTCACTAATGACAACCTGAACTCATTCTTTATTCTACTTTTTAATGATACACGTCAACGGTTCTATCATCACGGAATCATGAATTTGCTATAAATATGCAAAATCGTATCAGGCAGCAAAGACAGTACATAACTCACTAGAAAACATCATTTAAAAATTTTTTTTATTTCACAAAAAGCGTCGCCAATTGTTACCGCGTTAGGCTTTCGATAGTCGATACAGAGTCGGAGGGAACAATTCTTCTTGACAAGGGTGACCGGTGCGGCCCATGGGGAGGATGACAGGGTGACGATGCCTTGTCGAAGAAGGTCGTCTATTAGATTGTCCAGGTCTGCTTGGTAGTGCACTGGTATTCGTCGTGGGAGCGTTCTTTGTGGAGGAGCGTGGCCGATGTTATTGATGTGTTGAATAACATTAGTTCTTCCGATGTCCTGAACATTTAGAAATATTTGCACAATCCGTGTCAGCAGTGATATTCAAAAACCGGTTTGTTCCATGTGACATATGCTTTGACACCTTGGAGTTCCTTTGTTAATGTTGAGACGCGTATTTTGTCTACTCCTCTTGAATGAATTTCGTTTTATCCGCCTAAAAACATAAAATCGATAATTTCAAAGATATCATCGCACACATTTTAACCATAATTTCTCGGATGCTTGGTAGTCTTAACTTAGTGACTATCAATTAAATGGATTCTGCAAAATAAGAGAATCTCATGATTCTCCTGAAAATTCTGTCATCAGCCCCACAAGTTGGTTCCCTTACACTTACGTTTTAGCCGCCTTATATTTGTTAACCTAGCTTTCTGTGCTTAAACCTTCCTAGTAGAATGGGATTCCTTTGATGCATTGCGCAGTTGCATTCAACCTGATTGTAATCAAATATAAAGTGGGTCTGGTTTCAGGCTTTGAAGCTTGTGAATTATCGTCTACTTATTAATGTAAGTAGAGCGTGGGGCTTCAAACGGAGTGCGATGTAGATTGTGGAGGGGTTACAAAAGTAATTTGATTCTTAACGAATTTCTGTGAGAGGGTGGTTCTCATGCATAGTATGCTTTCACGTTTGAAATTCCTCCCTGTTGCAACTGCTTATTTGCCTTTTGAATTGTATGGAGAAGGCTAAAGTTTGCTAGGCGTTTCGTACAGGTACCACAATAAAATATTTAAAAAAAACAACTGAAGAGGCGGATGGTGTGATTAACTTCGGTCTGGATACTTGTACATTGCTACCCTGCCATGGTCTTAATAGGCCTTTCTATCGAAAAATTGAGGTCCAACCACCCAGCTCTTTTCATAACATGCTTTTATTTAAATTTTGGCCTATATCAAGAGAAAAACACACCCATAAACCGCTGAAATCGATGTCTACGGTACAAACCGACTCCACTATGTTAGATACTGAATCATTGGTTCTAGGAAGACACTGAAATGTAGCGAGTAGTCGTGGCCTAGAGGATTTGATCCTTCTTTAGAGTGTGGACATGAAGGTCTTGTTAGGGAGGAATGTTGTTCGTAAATATCGCCGAAAGGCCTATCACCACTTCTTATTGTCTCCACTGAGCAGAAAGTCTCTCCAAAACACGTATCTCCACCTACATTTTCCTTGCAGTCGTCAGAATTTTCAGCTTATGACGTCGAAGAAAAGTGCACACATTTAGATGATTTTGCCTTGACAGCATCTCAAGACAAGTTGACACGACAGGTAGTCTCGTTCTGATGCCACCTGCAGCCGTTGGTCGGAGTGTGGTGATAATGATAAATAATTAGGACAAGATGCAATGATTTCTTGTCCAAAACAATGTGCGACTCCTTTGGGACTCTTTGTTCCCACATAATCATACATCAATTTGCACTTTAACTACATTATCATCCTCCCCAGGGATACTATGACAAGAATTTGTTTAGCAGTGAACCTCTTAGCAAGACACTATTAACTTTGTGCATGAATTATCTCCTTACTTCTCTCTCCTTTCGTATATACCTGTCGTTTGTTTACTTCATTTTTCTTAATATCCATTAACGGCATCATTGGTACTTAGAATACCCAGGGAAACAGGCGCACAAGATAACAACCAATTCACCTTCTTGCGACCTTGTTGCCGGTGTTATTCCTAGGCGTTACCAATGAAAGTCTTATTAATTGTATCTGTGAATAAAACGCGCACATGCAGAAGGCGTTAAAAAGGACACGCAGCCAAAGCAGCGCCTCCCCTGCCATTAGGGGACTTTTCGCCTTCAATTGAAGTGAACTTTTTGTCCACTCGCTAATTAACGAATTTATTGCCGTGACAAAGGGGCTTTGGTCGTCACGGCTCCGTATTCGCCTGAGGAACAGCTGTTCAGATGTCCGTGTGTGTGTGTGTGTGCTCGTTTGTGACTAAGTGCGAGAGGATAAACACCGCGGACTGGCGATGACAATTCTACAGCACTCACAATGAAATAAAGAATAAGAATTATTTAAAATGCGCCAATTGCACTGCTGACATTTTCAATGAAATGTACGAATTTGTGTTTGAGGTCTTTTACAGCGGGAACTGAATGCATTTGGGACGTTGGCAGCGATCAGCTCTAGTAAAAGATACTACTTAAATATTAATGACATTATATCAGTATGAAGAACGGTCTGATGAGCATTTGGCTTTTAATGCACATGGAGACCACTATGCTAGAATTTCGTTCACTGCTCAACCTTGTCCTTATTAAAAACAGGTGTTCATTGTTTGATAACCAGAAATACCCTCTTCGTTGGAGTTAATTAGGTCTGCGCAGGTAAAACTAATCAACCTACGCAATTGTGAATTTAGTTTCAGGTTTAGAGGCATAGTCAAACTAGGTCAAGACAAACGCGTGGTTTCTTATCGGCGGTCAGCTGACTCAATGAAGGCTTTATTGGAGGGCAGAGCCTGAAACACTGTTGTGGCCTCCTAAAGGTTAGGTGATGCCTTGTTGATACTGAAAGTGAAATCTGGAGACAAGCATTTTCTACAATTTCTGCCTACTTTTGAAAATGTCAGTTTCAGAAGTGCTACAGGTTTTTTGAAGCACTTCGATTGAAACTAATTTCTCTCAGCACTTCCACTCACAAATTGGCTGACATCACTCCACTTTTCATTCTATTCCCTTGTTTCTCTTTTAAATGAAAGTACCTCTTTTCTGTTTTATTGGCACCCTATGCATTAATCTCATACGAGATCCAGGACAATGGCATTCAAAAATCTATTGTTGGACAACCAGAAGTTACCGAGACTATATACTTTTCGTTCGTATCTTCAGATTCAGTGTCGGTCTGGGGTCGAGATTCATCGAGAAACCCAAGTCAACCTGGAAAAAATTGTTTTGTTTCCATAGTAATCTGCAGGTTGGGAATGGGATAATCGGGCAAAAATCATTCCGAGTCATCACCAGTCGCCTATCGAATTCCGAAGTGCTACAGCCTTTGAGGAGCACTGTGATCCTAAAATTTGACATTTTGAACATCACAAGGAAGGGAACACTTCGTGAAACGAAATGAAACTTGACTTGCTTAATTGGAAATAAAACGAGCTCTGTTCAGCATACTTTCAGGAAAAGTGTTCTTAATTTTTACTTAAAAGTGATTTGAAGTAATTACGAGTGCTCAGTGTATAAGTCATAATGACGCACGAAGGAGGTGACAGAGCATCAACTAAACCTGTCACAGAATGCTGAGGTCAGGTGAGTGTGATAATCATTTCAATAGTGCGTTGTCACCATCACCTGACTTGCATCCTCTTGTTGCAATGTACGCGCACAGTACGATCCTCTCACCTGTTTGAAAATGACATGAGCACGTCAAACGATTACAACCTCGTCAGGAAACCAGACTTCAAACAGGTCTAGACCGCCGTCCCCAGTAGTGTTTCCTGTGAAGAAGATTGGGTGATTCACATGGTTCCCCGGGATGCCGTAGGACACAATAACTTTTGCGATATGCTAATTTTATTCGTCACAAATGCGACCATTTTGCTTGTTTACTTGGTTTTTTCAGGCGGAATGTAGCCTAGTTATGGTCGCCGCCTTCAAATTTTTCCTATACATGCTTATCGTCAGGCTTCCTAGACCACACAAGTTGAAGCTTGTAGATGTTGGTCTCAAGGGTTCTCTTATGATACACTTAAATGATTGTTTTGGGATCCGGGATTTCAAGCTCTTCTTAGACTGACCTGGACTTGTTCACTACCTCTTTTGAAACTGATGGTTTTTCATGCCTTTTTGTCAGACAAATAGCCTTCCTCATGAGGTGTCATTTAATATGCCCAAATATCGGCGTTATGCACTCACATGTAACCGTAATTTGGCATACTTTAAGGCATATAAAGGCCTTTTGTGCAGGAAACAAATAATTGAATCTCGAAAATGGAAGCAAAAAATGGTTGTTTTTTAATTTAGTGAATGCAGCCCCGACTAATGGAATTTTGAGACAGATTGAATGGAATTAGCTAAATGAATTAAGCAATGAAACAACGTCAGATTTCGGAGTAATTCCGCAGGATTCGTTTCTGCCACGTTCAAATAATCACTCAGAGGTACAAATACTGTTCATCGAAATTCCGTGTGGTAGCTTGAAAAGCGAGCATGTGGGGAAAAACTCGTTTATTTGCGTTCGAGTAAGATATCAGATGTAAAAGTGTGCCGTGAACTTTATGTAGGTTATGGGGAAAGTACAAGGGTTAACTCAATGTTGCCAACATTCGTGCAAGATGTCAGCAATTAATACTGCACCCTGTTGAAAATATGTGCCAAAATTCATTCGTTCAAGGAGGCTGCTGAGTTTAGTGACGCATTTTTAGAAAAAATGTGACATAATGCAAAGATCCCCTTAATAAAATCTGAATATCGCTGAGAAAGGTAAGTTAGTTCTATCAGTTGGGCGTTCATTTCCCAACACTAAAAACTCAGCCCTATAAGGCACAATTTAAATAGTTTACCAATAAATCTAACTTTTCTCTATAAATACAACTAGCTGGGCTCTTACATGGCTTATTGACTAAGATATCTAAGACGTGATGCCCGCCTACGTGGTTTAATAAATCGTTTTTCCATCCCATTGTGTTTTTAGACACCCCATGTGAGAATACAAAGAAACTTTGGATAGTCTATAATAATTCTTGAGAAATCCGAGGGTGCCATAACAACACGACGCACTTCGCAAATCCTTTCAAGCCTATCTAGCAACAGCCACGCATTTTATGTATTTTCATACCATTCTCTTTTTTCCACTAGACTACTAATAGTAATTTAGATTCGGGCCTCGACATTCCACAATCGACAAATCCGAGAAAGCGTCTGCTCACTGCACTTTACGCAAAGAATAGACTGGCTCACCGAAATTATGAATGACCTTTCAGTCAGCTCACGTAAACAGGAAGTATACTCATTCCATAATTCCAGCAATGATCATTTTGTTGACTAATTTATGTATATTTCGTTAACAGATACAACACGTGCAAGAAATTTAAAAGATGTAAATACACAGGTGTCTGGTGTCATTGTGAGCCTGCGTAATTTTGCCACACAGAAAACTGAAGCTTGGTAATTTAATAGCTTTCTGGCATTGTTTGGATCACCTAACAGAAATTAGACTTATATAAAGAAAAACGAGGTTTTCTACGGCTAGAATGTTGTGAAACCAATTTTGCAAAAAAGAGAGTGGTAACACAATTTCAGGGTTTCTGTTCGCACAAACATGCGAAATTATATCAAGAGATCACAGCAGTTGCGTTTAATCAAAAAATTACCATTTCTGGATTCACACCTGCGGCATTGGCACTTTGGCGCACCCAGGCGCGTTTATGTGTGTGTGTGTGTGTGCAAGTGTAGACAGCAAGATGCAATGATGTTCGTCAGTTAACAGCATAATTAGGAGAGACTTGAGGGTGTGTGTGTGTGTGTACGTGAATGTGCGGTAATTGCTAACAATTTGTCAACACGTCGGGCTAATTTCCATGTTCTTTGGGTTCACACCTCGGAGGTGTATGCTGCGAAAAAGACGACAAGTTGTTGCACAAATTCACATGAAATGTAAATTTTAGACGACGCATTAAGCCTTCACGGCAACACTGCAGTTCTTTGAATTTTGTGCAAATTAGCCTGTTGCTGCTACCGCCGACACCAAAGCATACTTCTGTCAATTGTCATTAAGGCCATAAAAGTTTGATTTTAGATTTAGCTGATATCGTGGAGTTTACAAGAAGGCAATTTTAATCGGATGTAAGTTTGCTTTCCTATCCGGTAATCTGTTCATGGTTAACAGCATAGAATTTACAGTAGGAACTCTAAAGTAACAAACCATTACCTCACAAATCAAAGCGTTGGATGTCAATGGTACGCCTAGATTGGCGTGGTCGAGTGTAGAGGTCAAAGATTTTGATTGTGGCTGTGCAGTTAGTAATTTAGCGGTACAGAAAGAGTTATTCTTGCTTTCCTGAGAGATCGTGACAATACCGGGTAGTGGTTCTATTTTTTTTATTTTCAAAATGTTGGTCTGACATTTGTGCGGTCAGCGATATCGATTTGTGGTTGAGTGAAATTATTTGCAATTGGTTAGAACGGGTAAATGTCGAGGTGATTATTGTCCCTACACTCCGTTTGCCTTGCTGTGGTTCTCTCGTACTGCTAAAGCTTATTCTTCTGAATCCTTAAACACATCTACGCACCCACCACAACGGTACATCATATCTGCAGTAGATGAATATGTGGTTGTTTCCATGTGGTCGATTCGTCATTGTTGTTTGGCTCTAAGAATTTCAATGGAAAATTGGGATTGTAATATAGCACGTCGGGCCCATTCCTTTCCCTTTTTGTAAACAATGAACGATTTCTTCAGTCTCGCCAGAATCATATTCTGGGCCTCCACGAGGTCTTAATCTCGGAGCGATTATTTAAAGGAGTAATTCCGGTTTAGTCGGCTATTGATGCGTCAGAAATTCTTTATAGGGCAATAACCGACAAGGAACACACCTTCAATTTCTCGGCCCCAGTGATCAAAACAAACATTGCGTCGTCAAAGCCATGAGCCAATTATTCAAGATGTCTTTGTACGGTTCCAGTTTGGTTACAAGAAACCAGTTCGTCAGCTCACACTCATTCATCAACTCACTAGTAGCCAGTACAAATTATGCCGGCTTTGCTACCTCTGACTTACTTCGTATTTCAACTTCTGTTATAAAGTGGCTTTCGTAGCCACGCCACACTTAAAACACTTAGAACTCAGTACATAAACCCAAATTTTTGTGACTGGTAAATCATTTCAGCTTTTAATAGCTGAGTTTCAGCACGAATGGATTCGGTGGAACCTCCCAATCCAAATTGTTGTAACTGGGTTTCCTAAAAGACACCAGCGTCAATAAAATGTCTGCCGCAACACTAGAACTAGTTTGAAAATCATACTAGTGTTGGGGCCTTATGGAGCTACTTACAAAGACAAGGGGCACCTTTGGGTGCTCCCAGCCTCACTTATTAAAAATCCGTGGCTATGCGTCCGGGCTGCAGGAACTAAAGATCTACTTGCAGATACCGAGCAGATTTCGTGCCTTAATTTTGAAGGCAGCAAACATATGCACTTCTGCCTGTGATAACGTTTTCCTTGTAATCATATTATAAGCTGACAGCACGTCGTTAGTCTAAATAACCTCATAAAACGTTTGCTGCTTTTATACAGGGTTAATATTCAAAATAAAACTTAAAATTTACTTAATCGTCATAGTTTTATGTTATATGAGGTCAAAAACGACCGGGATCCTGGAACTGCTGCAGAGATGGGTAAGGACGTTTGGTTGGATCTTGGCCCAGATCTGAGGACAGCTGCGAACGATTTCGGAATTGTGACTCTAATTTAAATTACGGACTTCTATCTGGGTTTTATCCGCGATTTAGTGAATAGCTGTTACATTTGCCCGTAACAAAGAGAAAGCTACTCAATAAACGGTACCAGATCCCTTGTTGACACTAACACCGACCTTCCCATGCTAATACAAGAACAAGACCAGAGCTCGTGTAGAGAGCTTTAATCACGTCAGCCACGTGCCGAGTGGGCTTTCAAAAGTGACCACCAATTCAAGCCAAGGTTGACCTTGACCTGATAAAAAGTGTAGTAAAACACATGTTAAGGAATTAGTGTAAACAGTGCCAGAAACCAACGACGAGCAATCTTGGGGAATCGTGGATCCCCAACAATGGCACTAAAGAGATTGCTGTAAGATTAGGCTTTCAAATAAACAGAGATGCGATTCAGAGCTTGGTCTGTGGATTCTGCATGTTGTGACATAACGACGCAAACTGAATTGTGTTTTGATAGCCTTTTCTCTCCTCTCCAGTCAACAAAATCAGCATTTCTTGGATCAGGTTATAACTGAAGATGACAAATGCGTTATGCGTAACAGCTTATTAGGGAAAAAGGGCTGATAGCATAAGAATGAATCAGCAGAATCTACGAAAACAGCTGAATAGCAGCGAATGCAAGTGCAGTTACAAGTCTGGTGAGATTGCAGAGAGACACGTTTTTACGAAATTCTTCTACATGGCCAAGCAATAACCGTAAAGATGCACTGTGAACATCCCATCCGGTTAATGTTGAAAGCCAAGCAAAGCAGTTGGTTAATCGAAGGGCGTCAGCTTTCGTCATGACGCTCAACATACACAGCAGCATTTGTGGAGTTAAAATGGGAATTCCTCGAGCACTCGTCGTATTCCCCTGACTTAACACACACCCCCCCAGATTGTCTCTTCTTTGGTTCCATGAAAAGTAATTTGAATGACCAAAACTAACTTTACAACTTCTTGATGAAAGAATACGTAATTTCTATGAAGAAGGAATTCCACAAATTCCAAGCCAGCATCCATGATATGGCGATGAGCAAATTATTGGTTTTTAAACACCATTATTTCTAAAAATGCACCTAACTTAATTTCTTGTTAAATGGGGCCTGAGCCTTTGCAATTTCTCAATACTTTGATTGCTAAATTTATGGTCCCAACCGACTTCCAAAAAGTCGAAAAAGAACTACCGTGAGATTGGGTAGCAAGGGCTGTCCATTCGTGTCGGCACTTAACCAGTTACATTTACTTTCACCAAGGCATAAAATAGAATGACATCCCGATCCCTTTAGGGGCTTCTGTAGTCCCACTTTTTGACTACTTGGGTGTCATTTGTCCTGCTCACCAATTACATGCATTCATAAGCGACTGTGCTTGAGCTTTTTACCTACCAAGTACATGCGAATTTTGAAGGGATAAATCATTATTTGAAGTAAGAAAAAAACACTGGCTTCGTTTTTATTTCATTTTTCACTGCCTTTCAAAGAACTCCTTGCGTGCATGCATGTTGGCTTTCTAGAAGTCGTGTCGAATCATGATTAATGAACTAACTAAGCTGGTTTGTGTTTGACGCTTCGTCTACATCCTGATATCAATCAGGCAGCAGGCCGCAAATCTGTTTCCTTTTGCTGATACGCATTTTCATTGCACTCGTTTATTCCTTGCCATTATACGAATGCTTCACAAGATTCAAAAATTATGCACTAATACTCTATACCTCATTTAAATGAAAGGCAGTGGTTAGCTCTCTTAGGTTAAGTTCAGACCCCACTAGTGCCCAGCACTAAGCCTCTGACAGAAACGGTAACTGGGTGCTTAGCAAGTTAACTGAGCCAACGTGTCTGTACAATTACCAAGTTTTGCCTTAGCACAACTCTGAAATTCACCTTGTAGATTAACTGGCGTCAAATTTATTGTTGTAAGTTTCAGGAAACACATTTTTAAAGAATGCTTAGAGGCGCGGCTTGTAGTTCATGAATGTTGAATTCCATCCTGGTTTGACTGGCCTTGTGCTCTAGTACCATCCAGGCAGTCTGATCAGATCTGAAAAAGCAAATCGAGGCAGTTGTCATAGTCAAGCCAAACGTTTTACAACCTGCCTTATTTTTTTGGTCTTGGTGATGAAGATTGCCCATCCTTCTTGCCACGAAAACGTATTTATGATACCATAAAGGATTAAATCTCATTTTTTTAGCGAAACTCATTTAATTTCTCCGAAGCAACAGAACTGAGTCACACTGCACAAATGCAACTGTTTGAATGGCTGCTGTAATTGCTTCGTAACATAATACAGACTTTTAATCTATTGCTATTGGTGTTGGTAACGCCATAATTTGATGAGGGTTGAATCTCGCTTGTTTTGAAAGATGCGATTATATCCTACTTTGAAATCATAAGTAGGGGGCCAAGTAGAAGCTTGTTTTTTCCTCCTAAGGTATTTTGCGCTTTAGTTTTTCAGATTGCTGCTAAACTTGTAATCTTCTTTGTTTAAAATGCTACACAAATTGCATGGCAATCAAACTAACTACAGCAGCCCAAAGACATGCCGAAAGACTTCCAGTTGAATTATATTGACATCTTTTAGATAGTAAATAGTCAAACGTGTCTAATAATGCCTCCCAACCTTTAAATTTCTTAAAACAGAAATTTAAAGGTGCAAAACAGTGTAAAAGTTGTACTATTTTGTTGTCTACTGCGATCTCGGTTACCTCATAATTTAGGCAAATAAGGAATACTATAAAACAAATCCATTTGTTGCTTTTGTGCATTAAAAATGCCCAAGTCAGTAGGTACTAGCCAGATATATCAGCTACCTCTCTGCCTTGCCGACTTGGTCTAATCTGGATAGTTTGAGATCATAGGAAATTTCACCAAACACCATTGTGATCAAATGTTGGAGGCACTTGCACAATGCAAACGATCAATATTAATTCAATCCATACTTCCTGCTATGGAGCACCAGGATTTCTCCCTTCTGCTTTTGCATTCCTCCAACGAAGTGTTACATGTTTTATGGTCTTTTTTCCTCAAACTGTCTTGATTCCTAATTCATAATTCTCTAATTGGTCACCGAAATCCTCCAAAATAATTTCCTGTCGAGCAAAGAAAACCTTTGCAACATCGCGCTAAACTCTTACTTAACATAATGGCTAATCCCTCACTCACTTGGAGTTTGCTGGCGTCTCAGCTACCACCACCACCACCACCACCCTATCACCACTGAATTTCAATTAAAATATTCAGTAGGCGTGAACAATCCGGTATTAGGATATACACAGTTTAGTTAATCCTCGGCAGATTGTCCGAGGTGATTGTTGCGTTCATGGTTGAATAAGCCATGGCTAATTGTAAAGATCCACTTCCTCCAGGTTAGTCCTAAATTGTTCCAATTTGACTCGTGGTTTCTTTGTTTTTCGGCACAATTAACTACTGGAGTTGACTCGATATGCGTTCATGCCATTTTATTTTTCTGATTTTCCATTCGAAGGATTGATTTGGTATAACAGTTTCCACGAGGGGAGCCAAAGGCTGATACGCAACAGTTGTGGAAACACTTGCGATGAATAAGTCGCTTTTAATGATTGTTCAGTGATACAAATTCAAACACGGTCAGCGTTCTAATGGGAATACAGACTGTTATGATGGTGAGGAGTCCTCATACGTACATGCTATCACTAGCCAATCTCTTTAATTTATAACGCCAGAGTTCGAAAATTGGATGTTGGCATACATTGGAGCAATTACGGCGACTAGAACATTCTTGTCTCTTGGCTGAGCTCTGATTGATCGCAGAATATCAGTCAAACTTTCCTTAACCATTGCGCCGCTGACTTCTCACTTCCTACGTAATGTCGAAAAAGAATACTAAAGTGGAGGTGTCTACATTGCCCTACTGCAAAATTTGATTAAAAAACGCTTGCATGTCTGATGCTTTGCATACTGCGAATCTAAAGTGACGCAAGTCTAAAGGACTGAGCCAGTGTGATACTTCTAACTCACTGAATTCATTATCTATTGCCCCATAACTGTGTGATCTCACCCCAACTGCCCCACCAGTAAATTGAAGTGGCCATCAGGGAAGACGGTAAACAAGAACGAGTGTGGTAAGAGTGGAAGCGCGGGTGACCTAGCGTGATCACTTTGACCTAGTCTGTGATTTGATGAGCAGTTGACCTGCTGGACAAAAATTCTGGTTTGTGCACTGGCTGCAGGAGTGTGAAGTGGTGACGCGTTTGCCGTCTCCCCAACTGGCAGTGGGCGCATGCCAACCACTGCACTAAATTTCCCCGTACACCACTCGCATAATAACAAGTCGTTCACTACTGCAAGAACAAGCTACTAAACTGCATAATTGGATGAATCAAAGCTCCAGTCACATAAGTAACGGCTGTACAATCATGCAATCTGCTAATCTGTCCATGATTTAGATCTTACATAAGAGAGTTGGGGGTGGGTTAATGGGCCGATCACGGCGAGAGGGGGTCTGATCAGGTGTCAGCATTGTAGTGAAATGTGACACTCCCGATGATTGCGAGTTCGAACAGCCTGCGCATGTGAACACATGACTACCACTACGATGTATTTATTTACCTTTCGTCACCCCCACTTCATTCGAGGCTGTGCTTATTCTGTATGAAAATAGCAGGGTGAGGTGTTAATAGGTGCGAATAGCAGCCCCGTTCACATGCCAACTAAGAAGGGAGGGGAGGCAGCCGAAACTTGTGTGTGTGTGTGTACATGTGTGTTTGTGTTTATGCGGGAGTTATTCGATATCTAGTGCGGTGTTATGTTATCACAAAATACGTTCTGTTTTAACTACAACCATAGTGAACTTTACTCTCAAGGTGGATGGCAATTTTCACGTTGGTTACTATTTAGCACCCTGTTATACTATTAACTATATAGACTTACTCATCAGCGGCAAGTATGCGTTTTGTTAATTGATGCCGTTCATACACCTAAACGATGTTTAACTTAAGAGAACAATCATGACAATGCATGCAGCGAATATTGTGCCAGCGAAGCCGTAGAACGCGTTGGTGTGAACATTTCTTGACAAATGTAGAAGCGTTTTCATTTTTATGGCTCCTGTCTTCAAAAAGTTTCGCTGCTAAGCTGTGGCATTCACGTCAAGTGTACGTTCACGTAAAAACATGCAATGCTCCTAAAATGACCTACTAACTAAATTAAAAAAACGTCTTTGTCCAAATAAAATTCGCTGAAAGCGTTGGAAAAGGTGGAGAATTTTGCGATAGCTCGGGAAATAATTATTGCGAAGCCCGGATAAACATTACTAAGTGTAGTTTAATAGTTGAAATTTCACCTTGATACCTATTCTGACAGCTAGTCGATCACCACAAAATAGTTGGAGAATAGCTCAACCAATTCCCGAATTGAGAACTTGAGAATTCGGATGGTCTTTTGATAACCTGACGGACCCAATTAGGCCTCTGGAACCAAAATCTAAGGGTGTTCTGATACTGATGGCATTATCTCTAGTCACCGAAATCCCATTACCATAATACTGCGGAATTCCAGCAGTCGACACAAATACACACAGCGTTTGATAGCCTCCTCAGTAGTAGGTTTCTTGCCTGCATGAAGAACTAAGGCCATTTTTAGCGCCACATGACTTATGCGGTTATTTTAGCTCGCGCACACATCCATTCAAGACTCATCGCCGCCGACTGACGCCGCAGGCGTGCTTCGACTTGCAACGCCCCGGAGAATTAATGGAGAAATAAATCGAACTCCTGTCGAGCGGTCGCATTTTGAATTTTCACACACTGCGCTGGGCTTTTATGTCCTTTAGTAGCCGCTTACTGACACTAAATGTGCACATATAATAATGTGAAAATTTTACCACGCTATCCTGGCAGAAAGCGGTGCCTTCAATTGTGACGCTTAGCGCCATGCCGTTTGATTAATTAGCCGCGTGGCATCGGCTGTTAGACGCTTACACGTACACGAGTAGACCTTGTGAGCTCACAGATGACTTATTATAATGTTCTTGTGAAGGTCGTTAACTGCACGCTCTTCAACAAGCCAACTACTCACGTATTTGATATTCAAGAAGCTATGGTGTCGTGGCTGTTCGCAAAAAAGGCTTGTAGATTGGCTGAACGGGATTACCAAGACTACGGATTCCTCGGCTTTGGTGGGAATATTAATAACGATTAATAAGAAGGTCTTGCACTAGTACATTATTCTGTAAGTCTTCACGGTAAACTTTTAATAAAACTGCTGGACGTCATCTTTTAAACCTCCTTAACTAATGGCCAGAAAAGAGGCTTTATTGCCGATCATTTTAGAGGATTCATGTGAACTCTACCTAGGGTTTTAAATACGAATGCACTAAATTCTATTGCTGAGTCGCTATCATTATTAGAAATCAGTGATGAAGATTCGTTTACCGACTACAATGGAATTCCCAAGGACAATCGTTTAGATATCAGAAAATGAGTGGATTTGCCTTTGAAATGGAAGACTTGGAGCACTCAGCCTCGTTTGGTTTGGATCAAGAGTTTTACATGCTTTTTATAGCTTCTTAAATGGACCATAGACGCCGAAACATCTGTCCATGTCTGAAAATCTGTTATAAATCACAGGCCAATTAAACATAGGTTTCCCCAAGCTTGGAAGTCAACCAGCAATCCAGAAACAAGAGGTCAGTGGAAGTAGTGTAATACGTTAGTAAATAGTTTGACCTCGCACCAATAACAAATGGAGTTCCGCAAAATTACACTTGTTTCGGTGACTTCGGTACCTAACAAGTAATCCTAACTGTGTGCTGTTCAGGTCTTTTCTCATACGTCCTGTGATAGACATGATAATCATACATAACCGCTCAGATGAAAGGGAGATACCAACGTCCACTGTCGGTTCTAAATAAAGGCCAACAGTCGTTACAAATTGCACATGCGATTTCAATTAAAACCCCCACCCTTCGTCTTTGACGACCGGCTAAACGTGCCGTTTCGACAGACCTTCGCCAGACATCAGTCAGCACGCACTTCACTTTTAGGATTTTCCGCTAATGTAACAAGTTATAGAGAGAGTGTCACTTCAACTAAATCAGAACTTTGAAGAAGCCGAGAACATTCCCATTTCGCCTGGCATTTTTGATTGACTAGACAGCCATCCCCAAAGATTGGCACTAATAATGAAGTATGTCATTAACGCTTTACTGGGGTGCCTAAACTGAAACCTGGCTCTCAGATTCTCCTACAAAATAATTAGCATTTAATCAAAAAGTGCAGAGGTTTGTGGGGATATTGTCATGGCTGCTATTTCCTTGGTTATGCAATAAAGGCTTCCTATTGTATCTTGTTTTATTTTCACCGAAATCAGGCATGATGGTCCATTAAACGGTAGAACAAGCAGTATCAGCTGAGAAGGTTGTAATAAGAACGTTTGGGTATGTCTATCTTTGAGGAGCAAAGCTTAGATAGATGGACTTAACTGTGAATGGTAATTACTAAGTGTTATTTCAGTTCCTTCAAAATATTGGCTGATTTCAGCGATTTCGCGGAGTCGGTGAATGGCCTAGCATCTAAAAAAGCAGATGCAGCATTGTTTTGATGTGTGGTACTTCGCCTTAGTCTAGTGGTTTTAAAAGTTGGGTGTAGAATGGCAAAAGGCAAACGGTTTTACGCACGCTAAAACGCATGACCTAGTTTTTCGACGTGTCTATTGTCAAAATACCTTACCTGCGCAAATGAACTACAATTTTTTTGCAGTTCTATCCAACTTGTAACATGATGCACCAGTTTACTGTTGCTGCTTGGAATAAAAACAAGAATTCTGAATGTAATTTTGCGTCATGGTATGACCATATTGCGCTGTTGCACTTATAGGATATTTTTGAAGTTAACAAAGAATAAATTGACAAAATTAGTTGTTTCAAACACCAGGGTTTGTTTTCGATGAAAATCTGTGCCATTTAATAGCATAATTTACCAGGAGACATCGTAAATGACAATGCTGCCCTTAGTCCGCACTAGGAAACAAGAATTAGGCGTCTGAATTGGTTAAAGAGCACAGGTATGCCTCCCGTCCCATCGCGTAAGCTTAGGCGGGAAAATATGAGTGACTTGTAGCTAGTCACATGAAAACACCTCCGCCACCTACTGGTCTTCTGATTTCATTCACTGAACTGATACGCAATGACTACTTAATCACCTGACGCGTGTAGAATTCAATCGGAAATATGCACTTTTGAGCACATTTCGGCTGACGATTCTCAACAGTTTTGACATTTTTCCTCAGACCTAACCTAAATACTTGATTTGTTGCAAATCACAGGATAGTTGATTTTAGAAAAACGTCAACAGCTCAAACTTCAAAACATTCGTTGAAGATTGGTATTTCTAGTTACAAATATCACTGAGTGAGATGTACTTAGAGTAAATGAGTCAAGTTAAGGGGTAACGAGATAATTCATCGATATTTGCTGCCCATGTATATTTTAGTATTATTGTATTGAATTTTACGCCTTGATTAACATTGGCCTACTTTTGTCCAATGAATTGTATTCAAGCACACTTATCGTTGCAGATGCAAACATTTGACGTCTTACCTTGCCTTTTTATTGGCCCCTGGTTTCCACCAGTGGTCGTTACGCTAAAAAATCACATCCAACGGTTCAAAGACTACTCGATTAAGTTATGAGTAACGAAATCTCAGCTAACTGAGCATCCCACGCTAATATCCATTCCCACACTAATTTAACTGTATCTTTTACCTTATCACTGGTTTCAAATTCGCCGTCTTAAATCCACCAAGGCGGTATCATTAGATCACAGCTCAAATCCGTAACCACCACATACGCTCTAGGCCTTAAACTAGGCCTCACTCTTAGCACATATAACTTTCAAAACCACAGTAATAGTTAAGTGCATACCGCAAACTTCCTTTGCTGCAGCGTTTTCTTTTCCTTAACTATATAAAATGGAACGTTTTGAACGTGGGTTCAAAGGAATGTGACTTTGTTACAGAACATGGCAAGTAATACTTTATTGATTACACATAAGGGACACATTACTACTTCTAAAGTTTGTGCCAGCTTTGAACAACTGCAATCACTATCCGATCGACAGCTTCTTCACATCATCCGAGTATTCCTGTCACTTCCATCGACCTCCTTCACTGATCTCTGCAGATTCGCTTTGAAACTACTTGCATAACTTGTTTGAGTCAGTCATATTTGACAGTTAATGATCTAGCTGCCAGTCATCAGTCAGAGTTAAAGCGGAAGCCCATCGTGTTCGTTTTGAAGATATTTACCTTGACTGGGTTACAGCCACCAAACAATTTGATGTGAGTTGTCATCTCCTTAGCAAGTCATCCGACATCCCCAACCCTTCATCAATGGTTGTCACTAGCTGGTCTACACTGGCAACAAATTCCACAGCTCCACTGGCCACTACAGTTAATTGTTGAGTTCGACTAATTTGGAGGCATCCATTAGCCCGTGACTGATGCTTTCTTCAAAGCATACTGCTTTAACATCACCACCGCCAGAATCAACATTCGGCTGCCTAACAGTTCCAATCACCATGCGGAATTGGCAGCTGTACAGCAGTGAGAGGTGGACGTAGCGATACACTGACAACAGACAGCTATGATAATCCGGTGGCTCACGACAGCATAATAAAACTACCTTCAGGCTGGAGCCTAGGTGGTCAGACCTGTGTGTTTACAATGTTGTGGACTGTCACTTCTGACAGGTGAATTACCCAAAGTTATTTCTCAAGGATAGAGAAAATTCCGGAAGTCCGACTTAGCTGAATGCACGTCAACTTGGTTAGTCTAGAGCCCTTCTTGGGTTTTTCATGCACATACACATAACATCGCCCTTGATATGATAACGCAGCATAAGCAATGGTTCACGTTTACTTCGATGACGGACAATCACAGTAGAGATTTCCCAAGCTTGTCCAAACTGACTGCAGACTTCAGCTTGAATCGCCCGCCTACCCTTAATGACTTCTGTGATTGCCTTCCAGATGATTACTGAAGCTTTTGCCGAAAGACAGCAAAAAACATTTCTCAAAAATCGTATCCACTTCAAAGCTACTCTAAGAGACACCGAAAGGGACCTCTTTATCATTACCCTCACTTGCGATCCAAAAAAATAATGATTTTGTTGCAGGAATTCCCGGTGCAGAAACCCTAGGGTATTAAGGGTTTTGTAAAATCATGGTTAGCTTGTTTATTATGCTAGCAGAAATGAATGATTTAAACGTAAAAATTCGAACAAATCGGTTCACTCACGAAAATCTTTCACCTTAAATTGGTCCTCTACCAGATGTCTCTCTCCTTGCTTGGAGGTAAAACGACTTCCTGAAGGCACTTTCCTTGACACCCCGGAAATTTTTCACATTTACTGTTATGCTTTAATTAGATAACCTCAATGCTGGGTTCGTAAAAGTAAAGCCAGGTATTTCAACTTTTATGTCTCTCTTTGACGTATCTATATGTCATCGTCGTCGGGAATTCATTGTGTCCAAAACGTCGACATAAATTTTTTCCATAAGTATCTTTAACCATATCCAAGTACGAACCTCAACATACCTTCTAGTGTCGTCTACTAATCGACTGCTCACTTCAGAATCATTTAAGTCTCCCTATTTCCCGGGATCAAGAACGATCTCTCATGAACACAGACATTGTCCACAACACCAGGACCAAGTAACAGCATTGTACCTTCACTCGGTCGGTCTCTGAGAGAATGGACAAGGCGAATTTAGGCACCATTTAAGGAGAATTAGCACGTACTAGAGTGCGCCTAGACAACCTCATGCAGCTCCAGACGCTCTTCACACAGTAACAAACTTTCTCTCTTGATGTTTGTTGAGTGAACAGGAGGTGTAGACAGGTGCGCGCGTTGCGTGCGAATTTAAAAGCCCGGTTGTGAGCGTGTGTGTGTGTGGTTGTGTTTGTGGGTGCGTGTGGGCACTTACTGGTACAGTGATTCTCATCTTCTGTTTCGCGCACCCCCCCACCCCACCCTACCTTCCCCCTAGCACCAGAAGTGCTGGCTGGGCATCACCTCCCTCCCCCATCCGCATTCCCACGCAAGCAAGGTCCAGGTAATGAATGAATTTGACACTCTGATTGCATAATCCTATGTGAAAATGCATTCCTTAACTGGATTCGCGAACTTACGAATGTATGGTCTGGATTATGAGACACTGACTAGATGCAACACCAAAAACACACTGTGATAAGTTGCGAGTTTGTGCGTGTGTGTGTGCCTTTTGGATTTTCCAGTGTATTTCTAATTAACTGCAATTAAGTAATGCTCTGTACAGTGCATAATCTACTTTGTAACACGTCATCCTTGGGTGTTCTCGCCTGTGCGGAACCTAGACGTTGTAAGCTTAAGAACATTAATTGGCACTTCAAACAGTTACAACCAATCGCACTTTATAATATCTCAGTCCACGTGACCAAAATCGGCACTGCTTTAAAAAACCATTACTCAACAGCTTCATATCTTAAAATGCGTGTGCTAATCTTTGGCTACAAAAGTTCATTTTTAGCATCAGATTGATAACTATTTTGAGAGTTAATAGGATATTGGAGTTTTTCATTGGAACTTTGACACCGTATTGGAAATTAGTGTCACCAAACAGTGGCATACCCAAGTGCCCAATCTGACCGCTGGTATTGTTTGCCTTAATCATCGATTCTAGAGGTTGAAATGTAATTTACTAATCAACATGGGTTCTTCTAAAGTATTGACAACCCTTATTTCCAAAAACCGTGGCATTTCAGTTTCATTATCAGCCTATGTACCCCCATAGATATGAAATCTTTGATAGACGAGCTATGATCCGATGTTTATACGTGAAATCAAAGAAGCACATTCAACAGGATAGCATCAAAGTTCTAGAGAGTGTTTTGCTGACTTTCTGATTAGTGCAATGATAGCGCATTTCTAAGCAATCAAGTCAGGCAGTTGACTTTAACGGTTTGGTTGGTTCCCGACCGCGGAAGTGAGGCGGTATTGTGTTGTTAAGACCTCGCATCGCAAACAGTCACCCTCAGTGTAAATTATTCCACCACAGGGCGTCCGTTGTTCCAGTGCATTAACCTCATTAACAGGGCGTCAATCGGAGCCGCTGGTACGTAAAAGACTGGAAGTTTGCCGGAGGAGATTTATCAGTGCCACCTCTGATGATCTGGTCTGAATGGAGATGAGTCGTTTTTAGTTTCACCACTTGATTTTATTTCTTCTATCGCCCAAACTCTCATTGTTCAAATAAGTAGCCCACACACCGCAATAACGCGCCATTCCCAGCGGGTGGCTGAACGGCAGTGTCCATATCATTGCCATGAGCATCCACGGTTAGCGACTTTAGATAAAGTCCGTTGTAAATGAATTCGATTTAGCTTCTTTACATCCACATACTCAGAGGTATGTTTATTCCTCAACTTCTCCGCATGTGAATTATGCTAGATTGACTTGGACGAAATTAGCTATTTAAATGGATGTCACTCAAAGGTTAGAATAATTGCGGCGGTATCTTTTTCGGAGCGAAGCAAGGTTACATATGTTCGATATCCATCTGCATATAATCCCCAGGTATTGATAAAAAAGGTGCAGTCTCCGCCTGTTAATAAAATAAATTTCAAAAGCTTCGTTGGATGGAAATTTGCTTCTTAAATTCAAAGATCATTTAAGTAATCAATTGACAAGACTTTAGTTACTGAATGCTTGACCAATGCGAAGTGAGGTGGCCTACTTTTACGGGTACTCACAGTACGCCGGTCTAAAAAAATGGTATAAAACTGATCACTGCTTAGGGTGATGTTACCGGGGCAGGAGAATCGACAAACCCCTGTTCTATGCTGAGTTTGTCTTTGTAACTTCGACGGATCGCATTTTAAACCTCTTTGCAAACCTGGCTGTAATATGGAGGTCATCGATAATTTGCGTTTGATGCACATTGTTAAGCAATGGCCCAAACGATGTGTAATACTTAAGCACCTAACATGAACAAACCGCCTAGTGCATAAGTGTGCAGTTAATTATTCAGTCTCGTCACGGTGAATCGGTGTTTAGTTTGTTTTCTTAACGTGGTGAGAAATGGCGGATTATATTCTGTCGGCGGTTTGACGTGAAGTGTAAGTAGATACCGATAGCCTGCATCCGGTTTATATTGAAACCTAACTTGTGTGGCTTTGTGTCACCGAATCTTTTCATGGGTTAACACATTCCTCTTTTTATCTTAGGCCGATTCCTAACCACAAAATCACTGGTCACAAAGGGAACCCCTCCACAATTAGCAATTGGATTTAATTCTTCTACAAAAGCTGTTTTAAATCGTGAGTGTTAATCATCTTTAATGTCTTTTACAACTCCAGTTCATGACGTCTCGCGGGTACATTCGGCAATAGTGCAACCATATTAAATAAAATGCCACCCGATAAATATGTAAATATTTGACGCCGCACAGTCATGTGTTGCTGGGGAATTCGATTCTGAACTCCCTCAGCGGAGCCGACCAGAACCTTGATGACGTCAACCTTATTGACTCTATTTTAATTACAAAACAACAACACTACTGAACAAATAAAATTGAATATGTTCCATTGCTCAATTAGAATTGAATCTTAGCCAAGATCTCTAAAATGTTCTGCGCACTCTTTTGTAATGACCTCAATTCCCACTGAGGGTAAATATGTATGTTGATCAATGATTGGCTAGGTCAACAAGGAAATCTGTGGGATCCAAGAGAGCCAAGTTTCAATTAAGGTAGATGAAACATTGGTGTATATTTAGTAGGGCACGATTCGATTCTGTTTGGTTTCCAGCTCCTTCTGCATAAAAGAGCACTAAGCTTGAAGCGATACCCACCATGGAATGCCGCTCTTATGAAACTACTGTCACCCACTGACGGAATTCTGAACAAGTCATTTATTATCATCAGGTCTAATGAAACAAAACGCTTTCCAAATTGTCCATGTCGAAAGCCTAAATGTGTATCCAGGCAAGCGAGACCTTTGTTTAAAGTTTCCAAGGAGGCGACAAAGGGGTAGCCACAACGACCACGCAAAAGTCAGATAGGCATCGCATTTAAGCCTTTGTCAGACAATGTAAAACCATGGTTAATGAGTTTTTGTAAGACCAAGGACAAATCGTATTCATATCACTTTCATGCTGAGACAGTCTACAGAAAAATTTATTGGACCACAGATTTATTCAAGCTCTTTTCTCCACTTAAACAGGTGTTGATTCAATGCTGTTTAAAAACTTGATTCCAACACTTGAACGAACGGAATAATCTCAAACTACACGTATTCGGAGAATTCGCTTTACCCTACTGAGACTTCGTTATTTTCTAATCTAAGAATGTCAAATGCAGTTTTTTTGTTCCACTGAGGAAACTGATAGTTAATCTGAAAGATTCATAATGTGAAAATTCACCTGACCCGGAATTAAAATCAAGAGATGACCCCATACATCGAGGTACTATGTGCTTTGACTACTTGGCTGACCTGCCGCGCCATATTTGCAATTTTGTCAGAATCACTAAAATGAGTCACTGTCAACGAGAATACACATAAGCGTTCTCAGAATATAGCAAACTCGTCATTTTCGGATACTAATCATTTATCGACTTTATGCTAAATGAAAAATGTCGAAGCGATTTAATGGCAACTAACGGAACCGTTTCGACTTGAGTGGGATTTTTCAGCCTTTAGTGGTTTAGTGATGTCAATGATAAAACCTTTAATCCACATTCTTCAGGTGCATAAATTTGTAAAATTTATGCATTGTATCCTCAAGACATTTAGCACAAAGCATCACGCCACTTTGAAACAAAATTAAACCAATTACGCCGCTAAAATATTATAAAATCCGTATAAAGAATACATTGAAACTGGCTTCGTGGTTCCGTTGAGAAAGCCATTAATCTTCGTTCTTCAAGTACAGAAAATTTTTCGTTTTCGGTTGTAGTCTTCAGGCAATTTAACATGAAGCAATGTACCACTATGAAGTAGAATAAAATGAATTGCACTGTTAAAGCTCTGTCAAAAGTACATAGAATAAATATAGTGAGTGTTCACCGTTGTACATTTTCTTATATGTATTCACGTGATCGTAAATTAATATTTTCCTAACCCCAGTTTTGCTTAATAAAATATCCCATTTTAGAAATAACCAAAAATGCTAACGATGCACTTAACATTGCGGGTTTTATGATTACTATTAAAATAATCGTAGGATATGCGATTTGCGTTCAGAATACTGTCGAGTTGTTCATTAGCAGTCGTGGCCCACTATTTTTGCATGCTTTTATATTGTCTCATTTCCTAAAATTAGAATCAAAGCCATTACAATCCAGTGATTTCAAAATCTGTTCGTAATTCAGTAGTATTCAATATGGAGATACGAATCACTAACATGATGGTTAAGCGAACGTCTCCTAATCAACGAATTGTTTATGTGAAGTCTAATAAAAGCAAAACTCAAGCGATGTTCGCAAACTTCTCGTGGTTTCTTCCTTACCTATCGCCTGATTACAAAGAACTCAATGATCGCCATCGTGCTCTCCCCTGATGTCCACTCAGACAAAGCTGGCTTGGCTGCAACCTTCTGTCTGGCCTATATGGCATATTTCTCAAAACGTTGTTGACAGCCTTTCTAGAACAATGGCACCTTTAAGTTCCCTCCTGGCCCTATAAATAATTCTTAGGATGAGATCACAATCTCACACTATGAGACAGAGTGTCAATAACACTTCCAACAATAGCTCGCACATTTCTCCTTGTTAAAATAAACTTCTTTTCATACCAACGAACTGGTTTTAGATATTTCTGGAAAATACACTCGAGTGGGCGGCAGACATTGAGTTCAAACGTTTTACCTGCTTGTGAGTGTTCATGAGAGGTTTCAAAAGATCGACTTCTAATCACAGAGTCCTTCGTTGTTTTCGAAATGATCAAATTAGGATCTGATTCAGTTAAACGTTGTAGCAGATATTGCCCTGTGTCCTATTCATGCTCATGATGTTTTATATATTTAAAATGATCTCTTTCAAGTGGACAAAACATATTCAACGATTTTGATCTTCCGGAAAGCCTTGGACAGAATTTGATAAGCCGGTGACATCCATCGATGACAATTGGAGTCAAGCCAATTCATCAGCCTATTTGAATGGTAAGGCAGCATCCTCTATTATTTATAAATAGTATCCAAAGATAAAATTAAATCAGGATTCCACTTAGTCATATATGGTGAATGATTCTGTTGACATCGTTCGGTTGGACCTTTTTCACCTGAAATGAGTTCCTGGAGTGTTACTACGTGTGCTACTTAGATGTCACAATTTTAGAATGTAACCTTGGCATTTAAAACTTTCAAGTGGTTTGCGCTTCGCGGATCTCGAAACTGCATATGCAAAACGACCTTCACGAAGCTACACTTGTGCCTTAAAATGAACAAAAGCCGTTTCTGCCACCTCGTGATGAATAAATTACCGAGCTGTCGTTGAAGATCAAAGGCTTTAGTATCAGCAGACACACAAGTAGTCCAAATGAATATTGGCATAAGACTCGTGGCTGACTGAGTCGTCTTCACACTTTCTAATTAATGCATGCAAAAGGCATCACAGCAAAATGTCGTGACGCGAAATTGTTTTTGTGACACGGAAAATTTCGCCTGTGCACACTGAATAACAGCCCCGTGATACCGCCTAGAAGTCATCATTAGTTGACTGGGCTCAGCAGCTGCAACTCAAATACAAGGAAATGAAAAGTACCCTAACTGACGTCTGGAGATTAATTTTAATAAGTACTTGTAACACAAAGAGATGGATTTATCTTTTGAATTGGATGGAATGTTAAGGGCCTTCTTATTAACTGCTTCAAAAAATGCCAAATTGCTTGTCCTTACTAGAATCAAGGTCAGTAATGTCAAATTGTGAGATCTTGGCTCTTAGGGGTCAGTTGGAGGCTCTCCATGCCAACATACGTACAGATCGAGCCAGGACAAAGCAGAAGACTTGACTACGCATAGTTGTGACAACTTTTTCAGTTAGATTAACATCAAAATACTTTCAAGGCTGTTTGGTTCAACAATTTTGACATTAATGCTTAAAGCTCCCTGCTAGCCTCAAATACTACCTGATAAGATTATCCATTACAGTTTCTTATCACCATGAAAGCTTAATCCTCAGGTAAGTAAGATAGGGACAGAAACATTTTGTGTCCCATGAATTTCAAAAGCTCGAATGTATTAATTAGCTAAAATATTGTCTGAGAAGTGCTACTGTGCCAGCGATCCAGTCTAGGAATTCTTTCATTGTATATCAAGATTTTTATGATTGACTGACTTAAAGCATTATCGTGAAAGGACTCGGTGACCAGTGATAAGTAGTAGGTATCCAACAGCTGCAATTTCAGACAATCTCACTTATGGCATGAGAAATTTCCGAGGCGTTCCCTGTTTTGCCATGGTTTTCCGCCCAATCTATTCCCCCTTAATTACGACAGATGGCTCAGCGAATCCATCCAGACAAAGTTGACGCATTTTTTCACAACGAAAATCCTCATTACTGTTGTTAAATGGCAGCCAGAGATTTGATTTACCGTGGGAAGTTGGCTTTCATTGTCATTATGTCGATTAAAATTACCGTGGGACGTTCCTAATTGGGTGGACGCCACCTACTGGGAAGTACAAGGCCCTTTCACCACAAATTCAAACCACTTATCACAAACCGACAAGGTGAAAATGCTACTTTTGATCTGAACCCACCTACAACAGCTGGCGAGTGCTCTTTCCATGCAGAACACTGGAAGGTGCTATGGCTCAAGGCATGTAAAAATAAATATTATTTCCCAGTTCTCCGGTCAAGTCTTTCTGACATGACTTCATCAAATTAACTGATAAGTGTCTGAAACATGGGTGAGTTTAGGAAACTGTTTAGTACACCTGGCACTTTAATAGACGCTAAATTATTTTATGTTACCCATTACGCAATCATGAGTTAACACGTTCTTCCCCAAATTAAGTTAAAAAATATTTTTTAGCAAACCTTACTTACCTGTACCGCAAAATAAAGGAAAGGTAGTCAGTATAAACCCTATTACCGTAATTCCTCGGACAACACTTTTCACAAAGACGACTAAATAGTTCGAAGTGTACCACAAGCCTCCAAATTTTACATTAAAGAGGTCAACTTTTACGCTAACGGCACGATTTAAGCAAAAAAGTTGGTCTGCTCTATGAATGTGACAGAAATCCCAAGGAAATGATCTCAAACTGCTTGGGACTGTGGTATAGTTTCCCTTAGAATCAACATTTTACGGAGGCATTCCAAAACCCCACCTTCGGAATCGTTGCTTTGGCACGTCACGTGATTGTTGACTACGCTTAAGATGGAAACTTGTGTTCTTATTGCTTAAACACATCCATAGTTCGTTGAAAGTGCCAAGGCACACAGTTATGCCTAGAATACTAGTTATTTAGTGCATTTACGTGTGAGGTTCATCCCTCTGACGTCGGTATGAGTAAATTTTAAATGCCTTACAATTCCACTTAACGGCTTAGTATGAAACCGGTTTTAAATTTAGTCCTCCAAAAATCGAAAGTACAACAATGAACTAGGGTGAATTTTATGCTCAAATACCCACATAACCCCTTGAAGGTATTACCAAAAGCTTTGCTTACTTGTCACTTTATGCCTTGAAGTGAACAGATTCTGGAGGTTCACTTCATGATCTGTTACTAGCGATCAGGTTTACGCCTATCATTGAATAAATTCCATACCATCCAGTGGAAACTAGCAATATTCTTTAAATTCGCCCCCACAATCGCGTTTTCTTTACTGGAGTGCGAGGTTTATTAAATGGCATGTAGCCAGAGATGTCCTTTAAACAGGGCTGCGGAGAACCGTTCGTCGTTCTGTGCAACTGGTTTATCAGGTGAAGCACTTACTTTGAAGTTGGTTGCTTTTGGAGCCTCACCCTTCATAATGCGGGTGTGCTTTGGATAGTCAACCTGGTAACCTGTTGCACGCCTCGAGAGGTCGTAAAAAAAGAAAATAACATTTCACTTCTTGACAGGTTTTATCATTTACGGTTTAAGTATGGACCCTGATGGTGTGTTGATTGTTATGGCAGCGACTACAATATGACAGTCGCCACCATTCCGACTAATTGAGCGGGATGATAGACCAGTGCGTCGACAGTTACAAACACAAATACTTTCTGAAATTCTTCTGCCATGTCCAGCCAATGTGACAAGATTTCACGGCTACTTTTATCTACATCAGACAAAAACAGGTCTGTGCAAGATGTAAGCTGAATCCATACCGAACAGTTCAAGTGTTTTCTACTTCCTCATAGCTTTAACACTAAGATTGTGGATGGTTTCTGCATATATCGCCTGTCTCGGACAAAGGGCAGAGTCAGGAGATGAGTTCCTGTACGCAAGAAATCTCAAGTTCAGAAAACTGACACATTTCATCCACTTATTGACAGGTATTATGCACCCCTCCACCTTATGACGCATTGTGTGTCCACAGCCAACTCTTCGTTGATCTAACCTCTCACAAGCACAGTACTATCATCTGCGGTTAGCAGAAAAGAGGTCGTCTCTTAAGAAGACTCCATGACTCTTCCGCACAAGTTCCACTCTATAGCCAGACGCACTATATCAATGTCTCAGTCATAACGTCATTAGTGTAGTCCATCTAAGCGTACTTGATGTAAACCAATGGGTCCGGGACGTTTGACATGCTATGCAATTTGGTACAGGGCTCTCCAAAATTCTGTACACTGTCGATTAATTTACAAACAATGATTTGGTAATCCTGGTGTTTAAAATAAGAGCCGCTGGAAGGCATGCGTATCCGATCGTTTGTCCTAAAGTCAGGCATGAATTCCTCCAAGCCACACCTGCTTTAGAATGGCCACAATCGTCTGACAGACCATAACAATTAAAAATCTCATTTATCATTTAAAGTTACAAACAATCAGTGCTTTGGTGTGTTCATGTACCACACGTATATCCAGGACAAACGTGAAGCAAGACTAAAGGGTTGGTATCACTACCGCGTCCAGTTAGTATCCACATAAGTCATTCCTGAAGTGGGCCTATAAAGGACATACCAGGTTCGACTTTATATAACTGACGATGCAAATTTAAACATACGCTGATTTCTTCATTCTTAAGATCCATTTTTAACTTTTGTTGGTGAATCCGCTGATGGACCAAACCATGCACAGCTCAAAAACCGTGCGCCAGGCAACTTTGCTACGCTAAGGAACCGAGAATCAAGGTAAAAGCGTGACCGTCAATTTACTTTAAGCATACCTTTTGTCATGTAGAGTACCCTAGCTCTTGCAGTCCTTTTGGAAGCCATATGCTACTGCCTTTTTAATGAATAGCACAGTTAATTTGGAGTCCTACAATTCACCAACCTTCCCCTTCTTCGTTAGTCGATTTTCAACCGCCTATCAAATGTATTCCATAGTTCACGTCATTTTTGCCGAATAGTCTTTGGACCAATAGAAGTCAAGCATGGATGACAAGTTTTCTGCACAAGCACGAATCTCGGCGATATAAACGCAACGTCAATTTGAAATGTCTCCAGGTTTGAAGTTTGCGGTATTATTGAATGCGTTTGAACACTTCTGCCAGGAGAACATACAATTAACAAATCTGGACTCACTTAAAAAAAACCTGTTATTGTGCATTCAATTGAGTTGCACACTCTCACACACCGTCGCTAAGAGTGCTAGATTGCACAAAGTTAAGAAACGACCTACTCTTAAATGAACTTTGTCTAGTCATTTATGTCATCAACGTACATCACACTATTGAGATGTCTGCAATGTGCATTCGCCGCTCTTCAGCTGTGACACACCGCCGATAGGCTACTCAAATTTGACCTAGTCGAGAAATGAAAAGATGATCTCCACACAACCTTTTTTTTCGAATTACGCGCTTAAATGAGTGGCAGGTTAGTACAAATAAAGCGACACCGCAGCCTGGAGTAAGTCACCTTACTCCATTGGCGTGGAAGTGCCTCACTATAAGTATTCCAAATAGTTGACGCAGCACGTCTGATTTTGTTCAACCCCTATCCAATTTTAATTCACTTAATTTCGTAATCAAAGTACAATCAGATGAAGGGTTAGCGATCACTTATTGAATAATTTTGAAGCTAATTACATTATATGTCATTTGAATTACGTAGGTATTCACTGTGAATAAAAAGGCAGAGGCATTTCAGTGTTCAGACTTGCACTCAGATTTTTTTTGATAACTTAATTGTACTTTAAGTTCCGTATTGACACAAATGACTTCATAAGAGGAAGTCATTTTTGACGCCAAATCTTTGTGGGCTGCAGAACCGAACAAGCCAAAATTTTGGCAATTAAATTGTGACCACTGCAGTGTCAATTAACATCGAAGGGGAGTCGAACTTCTGATCAAGCTGGTCTTGCATTTTTGAACTGCCACTTGGTGATTTTCCTCCATGTCATGACACTGCGTTGCCGACGGAGACCTCGAGTGTGGAACCAAGTGGATAGAATGACATAGTGCTTTTAATCGGTGCTAAAAATTTGCACAATTTCGATCATTACTCCAGGAGAACGTTTTAGCCATCAGTTGGTTCATATAAGGTCCCTGTTTAACCCCTCAGGAACTCACTGTGGTTGGCCCTAGAACAGCTATTACCATTATTTCGTATCATCCCATCAATCATTATAATACTTGAGTGTTTAATGTATCGATAAATGATAAAAAGATCATTGGGTTCGAAAATAGGCCCTGTGTGTGAGATAAGACCTGAAACCTAGATGATGCTTACAGAGTTGGTAGGGAGTCATCAGAAGTTTGCTAATCGAAAGGCAAATTTCTTGACATGAACTATCAGGAACTGATTATTACCATTCAGGAAATTTCGGGCTAGTGGTGGGGGAATATGATGAAGGAAACAAATGCAGATTAGTCGTTTTCATAATTACTTTTAAGCAAATGATTCCTTTTTTATTCAGCTTTCCTGAGAATACTTTAAAGATAATACCGCATGGAAATGTCAAATTAGCCACACTGTCGATATCGGAACCACTCATCCATGGACTTTAACAGCCAATAAGACGTTGCGCAAAAAAAAGTCATTGGCATCTTAAGGAAATGACGTCATCGAAGGCTGTTTCGAGTAAAAAGTGTCATGACTATTTGCATCCGTTTGCTCAATACAACGTAAGCCCTAATCGGAAAATCAGCTAACACTTGACTGGCACCTTGGGTGTCAAGCACGTCGGCATCTCAACAAAACAGTGCTGGGGTTAATTTTAAGCGTAAAGTTGTGCATTAAGAGATGTTCTAGGGGTGGCATTCCTTGAGAAACGATTGCCTTGTTTGCGTGTACTTAAATTTGTTAGGTGAATTCAGATTGGATTTTACAGAGCAGATAACATTGACTACTCATGGAACCAACGTCAGAACAGCCTGAGCAAACCGTGAAGAATGAGTTACTGTGAAACTCCCGAACACCTGGGGAGGAGAAAGCGAAGATGAGTCAGAAGCCATCTGCAGTTTACCCGAATTATCTGTGAATTTACTCACCTACCGTTTACAGTGGTCATTTTTTCCTTTACACGCACTAAGATAGTTCACATTGAGCGTCCTCTCTTGTGGATAGAACAACTAAGCGACAAATATTAGGTTGGTTCTTTTTTATACATTTAACCGTTATTCAAATCAACCAACAGTTCATTGAGTCCAGACGTTTCCTTGTTCCTTGGTTGCCACTTCAATATCAACTAGTTTTAAAGTGTGAATCGGTGAAAAACAAAATTGGACTCCTGGCGTAAAAGAGGATGACCTGGATCAGGGTCATGGTAGCTTGGAAAATGAAACTTGGCCCCTGTTTCTACATCTGTGCTAATTTTCGTCCAGTTTCTCTAGTCTGCTGGTTTCCTGGTGCCTGACGTAACTGTTGCTCACATGATGTGATAGCGTAGTATTACTGAAATGGCAAAGTTTAGCTAATTAAACAAGTACCTACCTTAACGGATGACAGTACATCCAAGCCTCGGCTGTTCCGTTGCAACAGCAACACCTCATACAAACCTGTAACTAAATGACAAGCATCTGGAACCTGCTTCACCGAGTGGAGTTCTGCTCTTAACGAATATACTATTACCAAAAATTTCCACATCTAAATATGAAGACTTTTTTTCAGTTTTGTACAAAAAATTAAATTTTTAATATCAGTTCGCCAAAAAAAATTCCTGCTCAAAGCCAAGGATTTCGATATGTTGGTGAAAATTCCATCAAATCGTGAAACGATCACGGAAAACTAAATGCCTTGAACCAACTCGAAAGTACTCTGGAATGATTATTTACAAATTCACTGTAGTCACCAGAAGAGTTGTTGAAATTTCCAAGCCAGATTCATTTGAATGGTAACAGTTATGTGCTTTTTTCAAGTACTAACATGCCGGATTAGGTGACGATTTATGGAGGCATGGATCTATTGACTAATAATGGTCACTCAGTTTCACAAGCATTATACCACGCCAAGTAGTGTGGTGTAGAAGGCACTTTGTGTTGTCAAGTGGACAACTTAAAAGCGAGTATAGTCGCTAGGAAGGAATGCATTGAAATGGCAGACAAAATCGGATTGGCAAAATTAGTGTTGGGTGAAGGAGGGGGTAATATTTCTAACTGTTTGCACCGGCCAGTTGATGCTGCCGTTGGGCGTCTGATCTGGTAAATTTTCGAACTGGTATTTGTGACATGACTAGAAAACTTGCAAACTCGTTTAATATCAAACCCGGTTTGTCCTCACAAATGTACCAAGTTGAATAATTTTGCAGAGGAAATCCATATTTAAAAACCGGTCTAATTTCCTTTAGTACTGATATAATTGTTTTTATTCAGTCGACATCCACATCACACATTAAGGACACACGATTTAGTCCTTCCAGATTACAGCTGCCGCTGTGATTTCTGGGTTTCCTCTACACCTGAAAACGGTTGGTTAGTTTTATTTTGCGACTGTGCGCTCAATAATGTGACTAGATATCAACCCAAACGAAAAGAACCATTTTGTTATGCTTAATCTCGGTCAGCAAACACCAAGAGATCTGTATTTAAACGTAAATAACTGCACTGCCTTTTGTAGAGTAATAATCCTATGCCTTAACAGTTGTTCAAACCGAAATCTTGTGCACTTGGATTCCTAATTAAGTAGAAATGCAAATTTCAATAAGGATTTAGAAGGGGGACTTTTGAAAATTTGGTGCCCTGAAGTGAAAGATAATCGAGTTACAAATTCTACACTCGGCTGCTTTATGAATGATTCTTCTGCAGCCCTATTAAACCACTCTTGTTCGCTTGTTAGTACTAATTCGGATCTATTTCTTTTAAAAATGACTTCTTTGCCCGACTTGATTGGTTGTAGCGAAAAGCAGAATCCATACACATCCTCATAGCTGTTTGTTCGCACTCACTAGGATAGATGCCACAATACCGGACTTACCTTAACGTGTTTTAAGCCAATCATCAGACTGATTACGCGTCTCCCCCTCTCCCCTTTTAGCGCCCTCTGCGGGAGAGCGAAATAACCAGTTAGGTATAAGCGCGCACTACAAGGAACGCACATGTGCGCACGCGCAACCTCGCATTTTCATTGGGTGACAGTTAATTTAACACTCGCACGAGCCTACACGTTACCAGCAGCACCTTAATTCCTTTCTGTGTCCGTCTGTGCTTTTCAAACGCGCACACTCTTCGTGTTCATTTCCACTCCCACCCAGTGTACACATAACACCACGACCTTAATTCAAGTTACCAATACAACTGCGGCATAAATTGACAGAAAAGGACAGATGGAGGCGGTGGAAAGATCATCACTTCTCTTTAGAGCAGCAGGTCTGTTGAACACTACGCCTCCTGCCACCAAATCAGAGTCCATGGATGACCAGTATTCATTGGAAGTGGAGCCACATTCAACACCCCTTTCACCAAACAGGCGTCGAAGACCAGCCGAATCATGCTCTGATGGTCCACTTGCTGAGGCAAAAGTGCTAAAATGTGGAAACCATGGGAATGAAGACAGGAGCCTTGAATTTAACTCACCAGAGGATATGGCCGGCAAATCCTTCCCCTACTGCCCACCCGAGTTGAGCCAAGCGATATTTTCCAACATCCTCGCTGCCCTTACGTCCGGCGGATTCATTAATCCGTTCACTTGTCCATTCACTGATACCATTCCTCAATCACCCATTCCGAATGGAGGCCCACCCCAGGCGAAAAATTTGTGTTCGTCGAAACCAAAGACCTCTCACGCTATCCGTGATATCCTGGGGGTGGGGGAAACAACGAATAACCATGAGGAAAAAACCAAGGAACCGCCTAAAGCTTCCTTCGGATCCCTCCCACAGCGGATTCCTGCCGTTTTCTCATTTGATGATAAGAAATGCGAGTCTAGAAAGACTCCTCCATCATACCCCATGATGAACTGGCCATCCCAACATCCCTGTCTTGGTCTTCCACCACAAGAGTCGTCTCCTGACTTCGCGACAGCACTCAGACAATTGGGAGGCCCTGGCTACCATCCCACCGGGAGTCCTTCTACCTTCTCTAATGAACCTGAGTTACGGCGATCACCAACGGGCTCGAATTACTTCCCACAGAAATTCGGAATGCCTCATTTCGGCATGCCTGGACCTACTTCTCCAAACTCCAACTACCTGTGGATGCGCCACCCTAGTGAGTCAAAACTAAACTGTCAATTTTCGCTTTTGCCGCATAACAACTTTTCCATCTAAATAGCAGCACTTCTGTGTCCTTAGGGGAGAGGTCGACATGCTAGGACGTGTAGAAATTGGTCACCGCGGTGTTAAGTGAATCCTGTTATTGTGTCAGCCTTTTTATGGACAAGGAGAGTAATTTGGCGGGGTGGTTCTTGATTTTTTTCTGCTGACGCCTTAAATTGACCTTAAACATGTTAAATCTGCTCGTCGATGGTGAAGGGCACCACAATGTCCCGCTTTTTCGAACTGAGTCGACTGGTACAGGATATTACCACCGATTCATGTGCTGAGCCCATGTAGTATGCACTTCTGGAAGACAGTAAATCGTTGAGGAAAGCCATCGTGGTCTAAGCTTTGCCCTTCCAACCAGCAACTCATATCTCACTAGTCGACCCCACCTCAATTAAATTTGATGGGAAAGGTTGCTAAGCCCCGTGACCCTTATAATGGGTGGCACTTTATACCACTGCGTGAACAGCTGTTGGGGCGATAAAATCCCCACAAGAAATGTTGCGAAGACAGGCGATAGCATAAGGGGACACATAAATAGCTGACCTATTCGTCCTGGTAATTTTGCCTCTCATGTCGCGTAGATTCAGCACTCGGAGAAGTCATAAATGCACACCAGCGGTGTCTTACCTAGGTTAAGTGAGATCTCTCGTGCCAATATGGTGATATATTCTAGGAAAACAAGGCTATTTTTCGGTAGTATCTCTTCGTGTCACGTGTAACTACTTGGTCTCTGCCAAATTAAAGTGCCTTGGACTTTAACCAATAAAAAATTGCCACCGCGCAAATTTTATGTCAGGGACATTCAATTCATGTAATTTTGAGGTTATTAGCTTTGGAGGCTGTTGGAGAAGCCAGCTATCCCTTAGAAAAATTATTTCGTGACACAGATACCTATGAGTTTTACTCACTCACCTCTGTTCACATGATCACGCTGTTGTCAACATCTCAGCGATAACACACCAGGCCAATGTTTACACTAAAACCACTTCACACAGCCCTAATTACTCACTCAACTCACTGGGCTATTATTGCCCGGAAAATTTACAATCGATGCATTCTGTCATTGTTCATGGATCATTTATCCTCTGAAAGGGTGGTGAATTCACTCTTGTACACTTTATTCGAGCACTCAAAGTTTGTGCGTGTAGTACGCTACCAGTAACCGTGATAGACACACCTAAGCACACTGGGAACTAGTTTTCTAAGTCCGACTCCAACGAGGTCAGACTAAGTCCACCACCCAGTGGGGCAAGTTCTTCTGGTCCACCTGAATTCACGATGACGGTTGGACATCTGTACACAGAACCACCATTAATTACTTCCCAAAAACCGCCTGTTGCTTGGTTTAAGCCATTAAGAACAATACTTTTCACCCTATTTAATAACTCCCAGTCTTTGAAAAAAAGGTATTCCTATCGCCAAGCCAATAATGCAGCATTTTGACAAAACCTGTGTGAGAGTTCACAGCGCAGTTATCGAGAGTCACGGACACGGCTGATTAGCGTGCGTACTTGGGACTGCTATTCGAATGCTGAAGGGACTCAGTTTAATCGGCGTAGAAGCTATTGTCCTGACATTCTATTGCCTGAGAACGCATTAAAACTCGATCAAAGTGTTAACTAGACTATCCTTTCCAGGTGAACACCTGAGCCAAATGGACAAAGACGGAAAGCGGAAGCACACGCGACCGACGTTTTCCGGCCAGCAGATTTTTGCGTTAGAGAAGACCTTTGAACAGACGAAGTACCTTGCAGGACCCGAGCGAGCCCGCCTTGCCTACCTTCTGGGCATGTCTGAGAGCCAGGTCAAGGTGAGTTACTGCGACACTGCGCACTTAAACGTCTTTGCATTTCATCTGACACGTCGATAGAATGGGTGTCAGGGGGAGGAGAACTGAGTGTTTAGGAAGACATGGCAGTGATAGGTGGATGTGGGTCCAACAAATTTAAATTTATTAAAACATAGTCCATCAAGCAAGTAGGAGAAGCCGATTCTCTTTGTCTTCCAATCAGCAAATCAAGGTTCGTAGGTTGGGGCCTTATCGAAATCAATCTCGCATTAATATTGCCCGCTTTTCTGTCGTCGAATAAACAGAACCCAGCTGTCGAAGCACTTTCTTTAATTAAAATTTTCTCCGGTTGGCTTCACTTCCTAATTACTACCCTGTGAGGAGACAATTTTTTGTGATTACATCCTCCCACGAGCCCATATGGTTCCCATTGCGTGCCACTGCACAGATGGGCATCCCTTGCGTCCCCTGTCCTGTGGGGGCGAGACGGGAAGCTCCCGATTTGGAAGGAATCACCTGACGTTTTTTCGCGACGTACCAACCCCCATTATTAAGCACGGGTCGCCCACCCCTAGAATTGAGTTCGAATCCGCACTGCGGTTACTTGGGGACATATGGTAGCACTTTCCCACCTTCCGGAGTTCGTGAATATTGAACAGACGGTTATGCTTTATCACGGTGTCATCACACCGCGAAATGACACCCATTTGCGGAACAAGGGGTCGCAGGAAGATTAATATGGCGCGTGAACCACACTGTAACTGCTTCAAAATTACTGACAGCTCTGTCCAACAGTTCCTTCCCTTATCAGATGGTCTCCTCTAATTAGTGAACAAAGCATTGATAGCTAGGAAAACCATTCAAATGAGGTGTCTGATCATCTGGACATCAACAGTCTCACCAAACGAACTCAGGGTTTCTGTTTTGCATCAAACTACCTATTTAAAAAGTGGAAAATTGTCAATTCCATTAAGTGGCTGTGCAAGCCAGTAATTTCGAAGAAACTGATGTACAAAAATCAATAAATAAATTAGCCAATCCCCCATTTTTAACTGGGAACTAAGTTTCATCAGGCTTAATTTTAAACACGCAAAGGCAACTGTTTCCTGAATCTTTCAACATGTATTTTGGCTAAACAAAATCCCACCTGCCTGGCCAAACCCAAGATCTCACGAAACAACTGCCATTGTGATTGCTATAGTACTTGGACTGTCGTCCGCTTAGTTTTCATTGTCGGGCTGGTTAATAGTTGCAGAACAAAATGCATTTGTCCTTGCGGCAGGCATTCGTGTGGATCTGGATGCCTGACCCTCCCTGCTTATTTACATCTCAGCCCTCTCATTCCCGTGGGAGACAGCAAATTACTGACTTGTCATTTTTTTCCTCTTAATGTTCGTGTTTTCTCTAATTATTTTTAAGTTGCAATTAAGCACTTAAACTGGTTGCTCCACCGGAACGCAACAGCTGTTCCGTAGCCATCACCATTTAATGTGTGCTGAATGTGTACATTCAATTTAATAAGCAGCTCGTAATTTACTAGAATCAAGGACCAGCGCCTCAGCAACTGACACCAAAAGCCATATTGACACAAGTAAACGAAGTCTACATGCTTGGACAACGGAATTTGTATGCAGCACATAAGTGAATTAGAGAAGTCGAATAATTAGGGCGGTTAGGTGCATCTGGCTGCTTCACGATGCTTAACCGCTTCCAGTCCTGAGACTTTGCACCGAAGGGTATCACAAAATAAAACTGATTGTTAATTCTTCATCCTTAGTCAATATTACAGCCTCAAGTTTTCGAAAGGGTGGCGGTTTATTCGCTTTTGTGTTTTATTTTGCAACAAAGTGGAAAAATTGAAAAAAAAAGAGTGATCACTCCGAGCTGTTCAATAATTCATGCCTTCGATAAAAGTACACCAAACCTCTGAAATACTTGACGATTAAAAACAATAAACACATTACTGGCTGCTTGTTCACGTTCTTCAAATAATCGTCGAAAATTAACGGCGGAGGACCATTGGAGTTAGGTTTCAGTGCGTCGCATTTTATTGGATAAAATGAGGTTTCAAGTTTAGTGAAGGTGATGACACTGGATCATACGTGGTTAGACTAGCCACTGGTCATGCTCGTCTGCGTTCAACTAAACCGGCAAAAAATATGGACTTTAAAGAACTCCCTTAAAGTTAGGTTAAAATCGAGGATGATTTAAACAAAGTTTGGCTTGGTGTGCTTAACCTGAGGTGGACTGGATTTGCTTGAATTGCCCTGATGTCATATACCTAGTTCGGATATTTTGTAGAGGTTTGGGGCTCGTGGAATAGATTTACCTTAAAATCTATTGTCCACTCTAAAAGCAGCAAACACAATATGGATTTACGCCAAAGAGTTAAGTGCCCAACAGACCCGATCTCACTCGAACCACTTGCCAGTTCCTTTCCCAGACTCCGTGTACTTGAACGTTTCTTCGCGTTTTTTTCTCAATGTGCACACGAGTTGACTCCGCGCCTTGTTGACACTCTCGTGCCCCAACTGCGGTATTCTAGTCTCCCCCGAGTTGGTCGCTGAAAGACGCGTGCGCGCGCGCGCAGCAGGAGAAGCGACTGGAGGGAGAGACGGCTAACCGCAGCGACACGGGGGAGGGTTAGGAAGTCGGCGGCCAAGATGAATTAAACATGACTTTTCACAAAGGGGCGACATACATATCCAAAAAAATTAGTGTGCCAATAGATGACCTGCTTGGAATAATGAAGTTAAGGGAATAAAATTACATTGAGGAAAGGTGTTAGTGATTTTTTTAAAATAACACACCAGCGATCGGGAAGTTACTGACACCCTATTATCATATTCTTTCGAAGAAATCTCCTGCACTTACCAATATTTGAATGCTACTAATCACTGCGGCTGGCGCGAAACCCATTTTGCCAAAAAATCTCCCTTGGCTACTTTGTGAGCCCCCCTCACTGTCTGACACTTTTGTGACTAAATCTCATGGGATTGTAAATTTACTTCATGTCATACTGATGTTTCAGCACATATGGGCCCCAGAATTTTCGGTGACTTCACGATAAACCAGGCAACAGACAAATGATTAGAGCCTCATGTAGCTTACTTGGTACGTGGTCCTCATTTGTATCGGCCTACCAAACCCCTGTGGTAAACCAGTTACCTCTCCTGTCAAAAATGACAAACAGAACTCATTTGGATAAACTTTTATTAGTGTGGATCTAGAAGCGGCCATAAAAAGACATGTGGACCCCCCCATTTGGTTTTACACCACGCCGGAGAGACTGAATTAGATCTGGCTCGATTACGCTTTCCTCTTACCCGTGATGAGGAAGAAGACCGGAGAGGGCATGGACACATCCGTTTATTTCAGAGCTCAACCAAGTTGGTGCCATTGTGTCGTGTGTGGCGTTTGCGTGTGAGTATTTATACCTCAGATGTGTGAGTCACAGATGTGCTAACATTGAGACCTATGTGTGAGGATAATCTAAGATAAATGTTCATGCGAATGAGGATGAGTTGAGGATCTGGGCGGCTGGCGACATGCTGCGAAAATGGGGACCCTGTGTTGGTGGCTGGAGTGACCGGATTAATGAGTGTAGTTCACGACACTTTACAGGTGGATAATTGAAAGACGCAACTGTCCAATCCGATGTCCAGATGAGTACTTAAAAGGTTACCGTAGAAACAATATTTATCGAAGTAGACCTTTAATTTTCACACATTATGCGCTTAACAACACCTATTTTGACCACTATTATAATCTCGACACTAGATCTGCTGTTAAAACAGCCATTTTCGTTTTATGAAGACCGGAGTTGCTAGGTTTTTCGTTTCTTGTCTTCTCTAAAGGTGTCACTATAGTAGTGAAAACTACTCAAAATTCCTGTCTTTGACTATTCGAGACTTATTTAGAGTTTGTTCGAGGCGTTGGTGAAATTCAGGAGCTAAAAATCAGGTTTCCACCCTCTGCCCGCCACCACCACAGATGTTAAAGTCCAATGTCTCCGACTGCTCATCGCATGATTAGTGAGACACCATTACTACCACTGCCTCGCGCAGAGTAACAAAGCCAGGCCCGTTGCCTTGGTAACATAGACCTGTGATTTTGAGTAAATAAGGTCAGTGTAAACACGCAAACATACATCTACTAAAAATAATGTAATTGCATTAGTTGAGTTCTGATTAAGGACATACCAGCATCACTGGTGGGTGCTTAAATGTTGACGCCTTCAGACCGTCATGGTGAGGTAATGCTGGTTATCTGTGCGTAGCTGTCAGACCCGCGTCATTAACCACGTATTATTCGAAGTTTAATTAGTTCTTAGTCTAAATAGTCGAGAAGTTCTGCAACCACCTCAACTCGCTTCAACTTTGGAAGCTATATCAACTCAGTTTCTACTTTAAAGGGCTCAAGTGTTTCGACTCAGGTTTTATAATTGTGACCTGAGTACCATGCTAAACTAGCGTGATACCTAAAGAGGGCTGTTTGCATTTGCGTACGTGGAATTCACGTTTTCGAGGGATTTGCAGGGGAAATACACTGATCCCTTTTAAAACTTCAATTAAAGCCCTTGAAAAGACGTTTTGGTCTAACACGATAACTTGTGCTTTCAAAGAACTGGCAATGTCTAATGCATTTGGTCGTCATTTGGTGAGAAAGGACCGAGATGTGAGGCTGTTTAAGAGCTAGTAGAAGTGAGGCGTCCCCTGTGGTCATAGATTTCACAAGCATGCCTCAACAGAAATGTGTTTCGTTGGTTGCGCATTAAAAGCTCGTTGTCACTATTCGCTTTCACACAGAAAAAACATAATAACGTGTGAATTTTGTGTACTTCAGAAAAACTTGACACGATTCTCATGAATAAGGCTGGCTCAGCACCATGGGACTTCGGGTTTGAGTTCCCATGAATTGTTTTAACAGCCAAACACATTAACTACTTCGCCATATCAAACAAGACGGTAAATGTTTTGCATTTTCAGTCCCTGTTATCATGTTCTGGGATCTCGATGCACCACCTTAGATGGGAGAGGAATAAGGGGAGGTAGCCACTCATAGCAGTGATTGTCATTCAATTCTGGGTATTTGTAATGTTTGAGAGGGCACTCCGTTTCCTTTCCCCTATGCTAATCGCGCTTGATATCCTCCCTCTCCTCCATCTACCACCTCCTCTATGAATTAGTAATTGTTAGACAGGACTCCAGTGGTGTCACCTGAGGGGGAGGTCTTGTCTTGTGCATTCAACAGTGTGGTTTGCGGTGGTGGTGATGGTGAGATGGCATGGAATGAATCAGGGAGGTGGTACCATCCCATAACTAATTCATACCCATTTTCTCCGTGAAAACACTTATAGTGGGTACAGGTATTGCGTTATTGGGGAAAAACAGCACTTATGTATTCCGGCTAAATTTATATTTCATGTGCATACGGTGTTGCAATAAGTGGGCGCGATACTTTTTACCCTCACTCTACGCACATCACTATTAACGGGACTTTGTAGTACACAGAGGCGGACTGCATTTGTCTCACAAAAACAACCCCAATTTTGTCGATCCAAACGAGCGCACAACAGCTGTCCTCTCGGTGGGGCAATTATAAAAGCTTGATAAACGAAAAAAAATACCCAGCCAGTTAATGCCCCATTTAAATTCAAGGTAGGTTGAGGGTGGTGGGCCCGAACAATGATAGATGGCCCCAGGAATCAGTGGCTCTTGTCCAAAAATATGCCATTTAAAACGGAACGGTTTATCATTAACATAAACGACTTCAGTCTGAAATATTCGTGATCTTTGCTTGTGTCTATGGATGTCTGCGTCAGCTAATAATGCCAATATAAATGCAAGTGGTTTAAGGTTGGGGAAATCTTCAATTGTTTTTCAAAGCCTGTAAAAAGACAGAGGGGTATCTTAATGCGAAAAACAATCGTTTTGTTTTAAGTCAGTGACGAGGTTTCCTAATTGGCCCATTGACCGGAGCTGGAAAGCAAATTGGTTTAACCACGAATGGTAAAACTTGCTCTTCAGTGTATCCACTGTCGCCGTGGAGTTTAAACGTCAACTTCCGGTAAAAAGATTTGTAGTAGGTAAGCTCATAGCTAAATTTATTAGTTTTAATGGTCCCCAACCATCAAACTGATGTAAAATGAGTGTAAATGTAGAGACACGGAGGTGAAACCCTCCATTTATTGCAGTAGCAGAATAAAACCTACCATTTTCTAATTTTTAATACATTTAATGATTCCTGGATACTCTCATTGAGACCATTGAACTATGCATGACATCAGTCGTCTAGGTATTGAGTATGGTGGCTTCATAACTGATCTAAATGTTTGCAACTCTGATTTCGCTTAGCCGATATTGGTGATAAGTAAGTCGCATTAAATCGGGCGCATCACTTCATCAGATCAAACTATTACATTTTAACTGGATCATGCGATTTTGACAAGTACCGATCAGGTCGTGTACATGGAAAGGCCACGTTGCGTTTGGAGGTCACGTATCTCATCAAAGATAAAGCGAATTTCCATGAAAAGGACCTGACAATAGCACAAGGTCGGGTCCAAATAATACGGGAAAATTTTCCAAGAAGGTGTCCCTCAGCGAGAACTGCGTCCGTGAAGGACTGAAAATCAATTGTGGTATGGTATGGATTGCATTAGTAACGCAGAAATAACAATTGCGTCAATGGGAAATAGAGGGCAAAGTTTTGGGTTGTAAATTTTTATTAAAAAGCGTTTTGAGCTCTATGAGTCACACCTGATACGCAAATAAATTGGTTCGAAAATTCATCCTGAGTACGAATTCTACATAAATCGAGCGAATGAGAAGGAATTCATTTTGTCATTTTATTTATTAGACCTCGTACATTTCCATATGCTGAAGAATTTGGCCCAACAAACCCCAATATGGGGACGATGTTTACGAAAGTATTAGGAATTAATATTGCTTATTATTTATTTAAACAGTTTTTAATGTTTAATATTCAGATTGTATTAATGCTCTTTGGTACCATTGGCTTTGAGTGGCACCAGGATTTCGTCAAATTTTCCCCTGAATTTTGCCTAAGCGGCTTTATCTTTGGGAGTACATCTTGTCCATAATGTATATTTTTGCAATTAAGAAGGAAAAGGAGGAGTATAGGGCCGAATACTTGACCCGAGTCTTCCGTGTCAGACATTTGAGGCCGGCTTTTTTTGTTGATGTACTTAGAGTAGTCAAAGTGGAGACTATGTTCGAGGGAGCCTGATAGGATGTCAAGGTTACTACTTAACAACTTATTTGCGTTATTTATTTCAGGTGTGGTTTCAGAACCGTAGGACAAAATGGCGAAAAAGAAGTGCCGCTGATATGGCGAGCATAAAGTCAGGTGCAACCAATCAACCTCTGACCTTTGTTGGCGGCTCAAACACCAAGCTGCCAGTTACTAACGAACACACATCGCCCAGATCCGAGTCCCGAAACATCCACTCACCGACAGAGGACGCTCCCAACGGTCCAGTGGAGTCGTGCGAAGAAACAAAGGATGTTCCCACTCCCCTTCCCACAGCTATCCCTCCCCATCTGGCTAGCGCCTTCTTAGCAGCTACAAGCTCAATCCAGAGTCTTCCGTTCCCCTTCGCCATGATGCCTCCGACCGTTGGGCCACCTCCGAGGGGAGACCTGGATGATCCATTGCGGTCACGCATCTGCGGTAGCAGCAGTGCAGCCGATAAGTTGTTGAACCCCCTCCTGTTCCAGCCACCCACGAGAACCGAAAAACCATAGAAAACTAGCGTGGAAACATACATATCCGCAACTTGAATGTGAGACGCATTTAACACAAAAAGAAGTAACATGTCTGAAGTATCCACAGGCTTTCATTCATCCTGATAATTTGATGCACACTTACGCGTATTACCCTATTGTAAAACAACGTTTCATTCCATCACATGAGTAATAAATTTGCTGATAATTGATCGGTAATGTTTTCGAAAAATGCGTAGGATCATGGAAGTTATAAAACAGGCGCCAAACCTCATTGATGGGAAGTACAGTTAAAAGAGGTTAAATTAAGCTAATTATTTTTGAACCGTTGAAGCTAGTGAACCAGTAATTTTGATCGACATAATCTTTGCGTTTATTAAATAAACTTGACCATTAGGTTCTTACAGATTTACATGAGGAAAGAAACAGGTGATGCTTTCGACGTAATAAAGAAGCCATTTTTAGTGTTCGATTTCACTTCACACATCGAGTGGAACCAACTGTTATGCTGCTGTAGGAATGTATGCATGTCTATACAGTTAGTCTTAAAAAACAATTTAATTATCTAGAGATTCCATGTAAAGCGTAGGACATGATATAGCATTCTGAGTATAAAGCCGAAGTCAGGATTGCCTTTCAAGTTAAGTCCATATTCAGAGAAAAAATATTTAATCAAATTCTACACAAAGAAACTCGTCGAGCTGCACCTAAACCTGCAGCCTACGGCTAGTACCGTGAAAGGTTGCCTTTGACAAGGTCGAAACCACGACGCTCAAGCCTAAATTGGGTGTATTTTCCATTGTTATTCTGTACGTCTTCTTGCCTTTCTCACCGTTAACATCAAAACAAACTGCCATACAGGTGGGTGCGTAAATCATGATTTGCGTGTTAATAAAATAATGTTTTGTGGAGGAAAATAATGAGGTCTTTTCACTCAACTAAACGCATTCAAAGTGATTTTGTGTTAGATTTGACCTTCAGTAGACTAGGTTAGAATCGTAATGATGCTTCTTCCTTGATACTTAGCCAGCCAAAATGGTAAACTTAAAAAGACGATGAAAAAAGGGGCAGTAGCATTGTTAGATGATGAAACGTTTCAAAAACCAACGCTTTATTAACTTCTAGTCATTCCGATTGGCCATATTTTCGGTTTATAACGACGTGAGAGGGGCAGTAGTTAATTTAACGACGAGAAAGTTGACTTTAGTTGCCAATTTAGCCAACATGGACTGCAAATGAGTAATTATGACCACGCCATCATAATCAGTGTCCCGAATAGTAAAGGTATAAGTGCGACAAGAAGAGAAGAAAGTGACCAATCAACGGATTCGCAGCAGGCGCTGCAGTCAACTGCAACAAACGACAACAATAAGAGATGTAAAGACCAAATTTAAAGCTTTTGGTGATCATGGTTATTAATTGCTGAAATATTGAATCAATTGTCAGTTAAGGCGTTTGGTTTAAATAGGCTACAAGGGGATATAGAGGTTATATCTCAAAGAATTACTTAAGGCAAAATAATAGACCGATTATCAGTGTTAAATTCCATCCAAACTCTGGAAGTTCAAGCTTCTCTATCTTCCATTCGGTAAGTATAAATAACGCGACTTTGTGAATGTGTTCAATATTTAGGAACCACTGTTGCTAACCGAAAACTTATGAATTGAAGTGAAAACTACACCTGCGTTGAAATACACTAATGATACTGGTGTGAAGCCTCTACTGCGTCGCAGGCTTCAGGAACGCAGAGACCTGACTATATTCCAAGACTACGATCGGTGTTTCCATCTTCATTGTCATAAACACGAAGGAACTCGTTATCTCACTGAGAAGGAGATGTATATTAACAAATAAATAAAATTCAAATTGTGTGTTTAAACCCACTGCAAAACACACTCAAGACATTGGCCATCAGTCGGAGCTGCAAGGCCCCTCGGAAAATCCGGTTATGTGGATGTTTGGTTCAACTACTTAGAGAGGATGTTGGTGATTTCATCGGTAACGTGACTTTATTACAGGAAGGGAAAAATAACGATGAAACCTAACCACAACGATGAGGCATTTTGTGGAGAGTAAAAATTCAAGCTTCCCTGTTTTCCAAACAGCCAGGTTGACCACTTTAGGGGTTTGCTAAAATTCAAACATCGTTACACAAACGGATCATAAACTTCCATAAGATGAAAGGCAGTCAGATACCAAGGTACACTTTCTCCATTGCATGCGTGCCTTCAGTGCGATCTCTGGAATACGGAACGACATCCGCAGAAATTCGAAGTCGCAAAAAGGATAGAATGCGAGAAACATTTTGGAGGTCTTCAGGGCTACTTGTATTTTTATTCTGAGTTAAACTTCGAGGCTAGTTAGAGAGCCACGAAGTTGGAAAACACAGGAAGTGTCTACTGAGTACTTGAGTATAATCGTAATCAAAATCGCGTCCACCGAGACATTGGTCTCCTTTAGTTGGATTACTTCGCCAGATTAATCCAAAGCCCCCCGGTTGCTGTTTGATGGCTCAGAGTCATCCCGAGCTACTTTTGCTGCTCAAGGCTGTGACATCTCTGACATTTCTCTGGTCCGTTATTCCAAAATAACGACCTGGTCGTTCAAGTCAGAAATGTGAAAATGAAGCAGCAAATGAAACGGGTGCATTTCGTGGGCAGCGCATGACAAGGAGCTGACCATCACAAAAAAGACAATGGATTTCAAGGTTTGCAAATATTATGTAGATTTAAATGACGAGGTCAAGCGCATCCAGGATTCTGAGGCGGCTGATAGGCCGGGGCTACAGAGAACCTAGACAATTTGACGTGCAAAGTTTTTGCAAGCTAAAATTCTTTAAGAAATCACTGGTTTACCCTTTGAAGTTTGGAATTCTTCCTTGGCTTCTGACGGCCTCCAGACGATGAATGGTATTGCAGAAGCTCGACCATAAAGTTAAGCTTGCAAGGATCTTGCTACTACTGTTTGTAGCCCAGTATCGATTTATGCATCCACACTGATCGTCTTGCCTATACTCGAGATAACCAGCTCAATTACAACTTTACTTCAACAGAAAAACATAAAAGTGGCTTTCGTTGACGACGGCGCAATTACCACATTCAAATGCTGATGTATTTCAGTGATTCTATCATTCAATTCACTACAAATGAGTCGTGATTCTTCTTCGAAACCCAGAAGAACTCTACACAAATGGGTAATTTCTGACTTTCCCAATTACTTGCTAGGATGTTTGATTGATTTAAGATAAGAAATTGAAATCTACAGTATTTTAGAACTCAACGATGGATTATTTTGGCTATGCCATGCATCTGTTTCTCGTCTAATATAAGTGAACGATCCCTTAGCTGGAGTCCTCTGTGAATTCCTGCAACTTTATTCGCACCCTTGACACGCGGGGCATTTCGGAGACATGTCCCACAGTCTTTATGGCGTGTTATAAATTAATGCATTGTAAGTGTGCGAATTCTTTCACTGAATAGTGTGGGAATTTCCTTTGTCGAGACGTCGCGATTTAGAGGCTGCGCAAAAGGACATTTGAGTCATCAATTGCAAATTAAAACAAAACTTCCAGCCCTCCCCCCGCCAATGCTATTTTAGCATCTCAATTTTGCCATTCAGGATTTGCTTAATAGCCTGTTTAGAAAAAAATTTACAGTAATGTCCCAGTTAAACTGTTACTTTCCCACTCAACAAGCAGAGCAATTTACAGTGAAACCAAGACAACCAGAATACCATTTTACAATAGATTGGATAAATAGGTGCACAAATCCCCGGCCATAAAAGTGGCTCGACACATTGGATTTTTCGGAAATTTTGGGATTAGATTATATTACCGTTTCGTTTTTTCATGACATCCTCAAATATTTCGATCAGCCAATTCAATCTTTAACGTCCAGTAATTAATCTAGATTTTGAAAGAGGCCTTGGGTATTTAGGGAATGGCACACTATAAGCAAAATGCCTCACCGCACCAGATGAATTTCTTTTCGAATTAATAAACATCATATTTTCTCTACACGCAGCGACGGACAAGTGATGTCTATAGCCTCCCCTCCCATAACAGCACGCCAACGTATTATTATAGGGGCCAAAACATCATTTGGTATGCATGTGCCTGTGGATATGTGTGCGCAGCAAAAAACGCCAGCTTGGAATCGATTATTATGGCCAATAACCCCACCAGAATAATGAGGTGGGGAAGGCGATAGAAGACGTTTTGCATAATTGCGAGACTGTAGACAGTTTTTATGTAAACGACCACATCACAGACACTTGACAGTCCCGGGTACTTGCACAAACACAGTCACCTCGTGAAGTAGATGAATAGAGCAGTTGGCTTACTCGATCATGTGATTTGTTGGCCTTAAACAATTACCTATTTTTTACCACATGAAGCATCGACATTACCAATGTCCGACAGGTCATAAGTTTAAAAGTTTCGTTTTGTACTAGACAAATTTGAGACACAAGTTTACGATCACGAACAGGACTCCAGATAAAGTGGAACTGAGTGCAAGTTCTGTCGAATAATCAAGACTGGCCGGTAAATTCACGCGTGTGGAAACCCGGTCATATTGGAGTAATAGGTTTTGTATGACAGCAATTATACTATGGATTAAACAAATTGCTTCAAGGGCTGTCACATGATAAATAGTTGATGTTTTAGTTATAGCAGACCCAGAAGATCGTTCACAAACAGTCGGAACCCTTTGATGATCTTTGTGAACACGATGAGGATGCTCACTGTACCCTTGGCTGCTGAACATTGTCTATGCTATTATTGGAGGATATTTATCTTTAAATGGAACTAGGGATCAATACCAAGGCTTCTAGTGCCAAAATTAGTTCAGTGTTCCTATCATGACTGGAAATATTTATTTTCGGAGATCATAACTCGGTTGGAAAGCCAGATACCCCTGCCATTTTCGAGGTATAAAGAGTTGGGGAAAATAAGACTGGCGTCTAGACAGGTTCGGGGCTTTCGTTAAAATGACATATGGTTTATACGGCTTATTTAAACGCGCAATACTTTTAACTGCTTTGGGTCTGTGTGGAAGACATTTATTTGATGCCAAGCATAATTTGCTTCATATAACTTCCAGTTGGTGGAAGTTGACGAGTTGACTTCTCGAATTCATTTTTTTATAGAAAAACTACGTTCAAAATGAAGTATTGCACTCAACAGCCTAGCTAAGACAGTGGCTCACAGTGTTGATTAATTCACCACCATTTGGGAAGTTTTAGTACGATACAGATTGCAGATTTTATTACTTTAACTCTATACCATACCTTTAATCACTAGCTTCCACAATGGTTAAATTGGTTATCGCGCCTTATTTTGAAAAGTGCATTAGAATTTATGAAGAGGCTGAAATCAATAAATATGCAACTACTAGGTACTAAGTTCTCTCTTACGAGCATTCATTTGTTGGTAGTTTCGTCAATAATGGCCAGTTAGATTTTCTGACCTGGGTCCACGTTAATAAAAGAATTCATTTTCAAAAAAACTTGTACTTTTATAAAAATTCATTATGTGTACGATCAACAGCACAGGTGGTAGTCACAAATGACGAATATAGGCAAGGAGATTGATCAAAAGTCGGGATTACTGAGATCTGATCAGCCAAGATTGGTTCTCCGTTCGCTGGTTCATTGTCTTAGGTTATTCCAGTATTGCTGTGATATTTCAAAAATGTTTTCGAAATGCCAAGCCTGTTCCAATAGTAATACAAGCCTATAATGTCAGACGTCTGATACACTTCTCCCTTCACATTATATCCAACCAATCTTCTCCTTGGAAAAAAAGGATTTTTAAAGTGCCCATATTAATTTAATAACTATAATTCTCATTTAAATCCGTCTTGGAGCCTCTGTTTCAAAGATATCGCGTGTAGGCAGATGAACGCCTCCCTACGTCGGTCCCCCAACAGTTGCTGCCGACACATCATAATTGTCTAGGCAAATAAAATTATTTTATTTGCTTACAAAGCAAGCCGACAGGGATGGAAAAAGAGGAGGGAAACATGGATAAAAATAAATAAAGCATTTCAAACTAGTCGAAATGATTAATTACTTTTGACTTGGAATCAAGTAGAACAAAACTGTTTCGCAAATATTCCCAGAAGGTCTCTCTGATTAGGAGGTATATGGCATTTTTTAAGCATGAGTTTTACTTGAACAGAAGAAGCGTTAAAATCCCTGTTAAAAGATATCAGGCTAATTTCTGACGTGATTCTATTAACCTATCTAAGGCAAGATTGCGTCTGTAGTGAGTTCCACTTACTACTCAATTAGTCGGTTTCGTTTCTGCGAGTCTAGTGTTGCTTCTGCTTAACAAGGTTCCAAATGCTGTTTGAATTACGGTCCTGGTAAAAGAAACAAAAAAGCTTTTTACTAGACTTTTAGCGGCTCCATTAGCACTAACTTACAACCCTGCCAGTCGAGAGCCCGTACCAGCCCGAGACGAAAGGCAAGACCGGTGATCGCGAATATAACTCTTTTATTTACATTTGATCATCGAAGTCTTTTATAGCACAGGGCGTGAGTGAATATCGAACGTCAGCTTCAATCGATAATCGATCAACTCGTGAATTAGCTTCATTTAAGCTAATTTGACTACAAATATTGCCCCCCCCCCAGAAAGTGTTTGGCTGTGAGACAGTAAACGCTCGAAAATTACTGAACTGAACCAGCAAAGCGGACTGGTTGTCTCAGAGATCGGCCAAAACGGAAGGGAGGACAGGGTGGGGATACAGGGGAGTGTGGGGGAGTTCGTTATTGCTTGAAGGCGGGGAAAGAATGTTGTTCCTATCCGTGTAGACTGCTTTAAGCTGACCTACACTCACAATATCAATATATATATTTACTTGAATTGTATAAGTTTGTCGTCGCGTTTTATCACTCTAAAGGGATGATTGCAATGGTTTGTTGACAGCATAGACGCGGACAAAGACATAGGGGAAATAAACAAATTTGGCTGAATAAGTGGCTGTGGCGAGCAGGAAGCGAACGCGGTAACCAACCGTGAGCATACACGATTCAACTGATTTACGCGAATGTACTTCACCTAACTATGTTCGTCCAGGGATCGATATTTAGCAAAGCTATATAAACTGGCTTGCTACCTTGTACACCACACACACCGCTACTTCATCAATAAGTAAATTAAGCTACGCGCCATCTGCATAAATATTCTGCTTTGGGTCGGCTCATGTCAACGTAGATTGTCGGCCCCGGTTTGGTTAGAATAGTGGCTGCTTTCACTTGACAATGGAAGCGTTCATCCAAGCCATTGGATGCTAGATGGTATGCTGTAGTTCGAAAATGTTTGCATCCAAGGAGGCGTTTGAGATTTTGAAACAAACAAGACTTGAACTGTCCTCCGCAATCAGATGTTATAGAATTGGGAAAACTGAATGACGAAGGCCATGATTCCATGCATTTACGGGCAACAGTTTCGGCTGCACCGTCTTTAATGGGTACTGCGATAGGCCAAACAGATTAGGACATAGGTAAGACCACAAAACGGCGGAAGAGTTCCAACTAAATCTATTTGTACGCGCCGAAAGAGCACGTCTGGGAGGGTAAAATGTCCGGTTTGGGAAATATTATTTCAGTGTACGTTGCTGTGTTGGCACTGAATTTAGAGTTTATACCATGAATGCACATTTTTAGGACGCTAAGCCAAACAAAACGGTCTGTTATCAAGTGCGCGGTGGCGCGAACACCAGGATGAAAAATGAATGGAGATAATCAGACTCCTGGTTTCTAAATTGGACAGGAAAAAAGGGGCGAGACCCGCCAAGCGACACATGGCAGGTAATGTTTGAAGAACAGTGAGGAAGTTGCAGTACTTTCGGACTTAGGCCAGAATTTTAACGAAACTGATGCCACAGCTAACTGTTCTAGGTCGATGCCGGGAACTGAAAGGTTATGAATATGTGACTCGGGTTCAGGGCATCGGCAACAATGTTATCAGTCCCATCAACGTGGCGAATATTAATTGTGAACTGTGCACCATAGTCAATTTATCTGGATTTGCTTGGAGAATGCCTATCAGAGGCTGCATGAAAGGCATATACCTGTGGCTTAGAATTGGCAACTATTGTGCATTGTTGAATTGCTTGATGGCAAAGACAGATCTCTAGAAAATGTGATGTATCGGGTCTAAACTGGTCGAAGAGTCCGAGGAAAGAATGATAACGGCTCAGTACGATCGTCCAGCTTTTGTTGAAGGACTGCGCCAACTGCAGTTTGGGAAGTATCTGTTCGAAAGGCAAGTTTTGCTTCTTTCTTCTAGCAGCACATATTTGTCTTTAGCAGCTTGAAAAACAGCTTTAGCGTAGTTTCTTGGGATTGCCTTGAAGCAAGTCGGTCAGAGGAGACGAACTTTCAGCGACAAGTGGAATGAACCGTACATAGTATCTGACCAAACCAATAAATCGGCGTAAGTTACGAAGCGATTCTGGAATTAGGTACCCCCGATTCGCTGTTGTTTTCTCAGCCAGGGTTCTACCACCATCTGTGTCAATTTGGTGTTCGAGTAAATCAACACCCGTGAATTTGATTAGCCATTTCAGCAAGTTTCTCTAATGGTGTATCTGAGCTCAGGAACGGAATTATTGCATTCGTGTTTGCCTGGAGGCATTTAGCCCATAAGTGTCACATCATGCAGTCGTCAACTTTGACAAACCAGTCGGAACGGAGACCTGTCGTCTAGTTCAACACCAGGGAGGGCCTCGTTTGAGCTGGTAAATCGTGCGAGAACGACAGCCTTCAATTTTTCATAGGGGCTTTCAGGGGGCATTTGTTTAAATCCAATCGGTAACTTCAGTGGCGACACCAGTTGGCAGTAGATGAACGATAAGAGCGAATTTGCAGGCTTGAATTGAGACCTTAAGGTTACGAAATTGGGTCTTGACCTCCATAAACCAAACTCGAACATTGGAACTGTACGGTGGAAAACTGACTGAAATGTTGTTTGCCGAACATCGGTTTACAACAATAGGGTCACACATTGCTAACAAAGCAGAGGGTTGTGAAATGTTTGAGAGAAATTCAGTGGTTGCGCTTTCTGAGGTAGCTAAATTTAGTGACCCTGATAGCAACCCTGCTAGTCAACAGCCATAACAGCCCGAGGAGAAAGGCAAGACCGATGATTCACGTTTGACCGATCAAAAATCGATGACACTGGATCAACTCGTAAAATTGGCCTCATTCACGCTCGTTTGGTGCAAATTCACTGCAGACTATACCGTGGATATTAACAAGATTAAAGAAGGTAGTTGCAGAGTTAGGGGTGTCAAATCTACTTAGCAGTCTAAAAAACGAGTTCAAGCTGGGTGATACACTCTAGAGCATTTGGCCTTCATTTGGGCTAAAATTTTGTGTTTTTATTTTAAAATCTTACACTAATGTAAAATTAGTCAATTGACCAAACTTATTTCATAGGGAATGTTGAATGGATTTGTTGACTTTGTGTTTTGTGATCATACCTACCATTTTAACATGAGAACTGTTACCACTCACCAGTTATTGTCGATTTACCTCCGGTAACATCGGTTTTGACGTAGGTGCTAATGACACTCAAATCTCGAATTTTCGAGCCCTTAATTAATAGAATTAAATTGCGATATCATAGGTCCACGTCAGTTGCAGTTCACTTGTTTGAAATCTTACAGACATTAATATATTAATTAGGACCAGCATATGTGGGTAATTGGTGAGAGAGCTCATTAAAGGCTACCACGCGATTCTACTTAAAATAACCACCACACCAAATAAAAGAGAATGTATCAATAAATGACGGATTAATTGGCATTCAAATATCCCGCAGCATTAGCTAAGATTTGCAGTTGAGCTGAGTTCAAATTACCACTTGATATCTGTACTTATAAAGGATTCAGCCCGAAGTATGTAAGAGTGATAATTTTAGTAAAATAAAGCACAACTGCATCCCGCTCTAGGTATCATATGCTAGATTTTTGCAGTGGACATGCCACTAAGCCGCGGTTTCTGGGGTGCTTTGTCATAATAGTTTGAGGTAACTGGAAGCCTGTACTGAGACTGCCCAAGGTACTAAAGTGAACAGTTTTAAATCCCACACTCTACGGCTACTGCTGCTGCCTAAACCTTGCGATGGCCCTCTCCTCCCTGGTATCTTCCCTCTCCCGGTACTTCGTACCCTCAAAAATTTGCTCTTCAATTTTCAGACTAATTAGTCTGAGGAGCAGGCTGCAGCCCTGCTCTTTTACTTCCGCCATGCGCCGTAGTTTTTTGTCGTTTTTCTAATCTTTTTCAATGAGAGGATCAACTTGGATATTGGCGAAAGCCTGATACCGTCTTTTACTGACAATGTCAAAGCATCCGCTTTACAGCACACCGGCACACGAAATACCAACACTTGCCAACCCTAATTTGACATAGACTGACACTCAAGGTACTAACATGACACCAAATAAATAGCCAATTAATGTAAAATTCCATGCCAGGTGGTTTCTTTGTAGTTTTTGAACAGGCGAAAGATCCTAGTCCTCTTCTCCTGCCAACGTTTCTTGAGTAAAATCAGTACTCAGGACTCAGTCAGGTCCTTGAACCGAATTGGTAGTTTCCTTTTCACCGTTTTTAATAAAATGCCTCTCGACTACGTTAGCGGATTAAGCTAAAAGTAAATGAACCTCTGTGTGAGTGCTCCAGAGAACTTCTGAGGTTTCATTTAGCTAGTTCTGAGCAAAATAATTTAATAAAACTAAAGCTATAACCTAGTGCCAATTCGTCATCGCTATCAAACTGACTAACTGTTTTTTTATTCGCATAAAAAGTCCTAAATCACACAAGTCATTTCCACGCGTTTGACGCCAAAAGACAATCCCTGACACAAGGTCATAGGGCTAACGAGGAGTGACATTTAAGAGGCCTAGTGAATTTCTTGATAATTTGTTTGTAATACCTCTAAAGAAAGCAGTCTACTTAACCACTTGTTGGAGATGTGTGTTCTCTTAATTGGTAACTTGTCTTAATGATAGTTTATCGAAATGCTATGGGTGAAATGGCGTTGAGCAATAGGGAGGCGGTGGATTTTATCCCAGAAATATACTTCTGCAAGTAATTTGCCAGCCCTTTTTAAGCATAACGCAGACATTCTAAATGCTAAAATCCATGCTGAGTTTTAAAAGAGCATTTCTGTTGGCTGTTAGAACAATGAAGCAGGATGCGATTGCGAAGCCGTTTGGGCTTATACGAACTAGTGATATCAATAATTTGCACTAGTCTAGATTTCTGTGCTCATACGACAATTTCACACAACATCCAAATGATGTACCTTGTTAATCACATTCTCAGATTACCCTAATTACGTTATTTAATCCCGTTCTGAAATTTCCGAGTGAAAGAAGGCTGCTAGCTTAAAATATGACCCTGTGTGGTGAGATATGTCTACTGCACACGACAACAAAGTATTACCATTCTCCTTTCTGCAGCCCAATTTCGCAAAACGGCGTTTTCTTCGGTTTCAGTAAAAGATTCCTGCCATTAGACCTTCAAATGTAAGTTGTGTCATGAAATCTGAATAAAAATGATTTCCGTCGCCAGAACCATTGACAGTATTCAGGCATAGATTTTATTCAGATTCAGGAAAAAAACCTTACATTCACTTCAGTTGAAATTACAGGCTAACCTGAGTCTTAGCACACGTCACTAGGCCACAGTGGCCTTGTGTCCTGGCATCGAAAATGTTGATTTTCCAAGGAGGTTTAAATAATCAACAGGACATCTGTGAACGTTGTGTAATCTGACTTTTAAAGTCATTTTAACATCTCGGTAACTTCTAAAAACGTCTTGGGATAGGCTTTTGTTTTATCGTGCAATTTCTAAAGTAGATTGGTAAAAATGCTGTCACAGAAGATTTAGGTTATACAAGCTATTCATGGAGTCAATCAAATAACCGTGATCCAGTGTTTCCTAATCTGGTGACTGTTCTACACACCTCAACTTATTGACTTTAGCATTACAATTGCCAACTTTCATACTCACTAACACCTTACGTCGTATAAAATTCGAGTTGTGTAATTTAAACACCTGTATCACCTGATTCACATTAGGTTAGTACTTGGTATAATTGATTTGAACAGGTTCTAATACAGGTATTCCTAAGGTTTAAATAACGCTTCGATTTGTCATCTGTGTAAATGTACCTATGTTAAATTCAACCAATGGGCAGTCGTTGGTGGATTTCACAACTTTAAGGGTCAACGCATAATCAGTGTTTTTTTAGTTTTTTTCCAAATCGCGAACTTACTAACAAACAAAACTAGCTTCTAGATGTCACCGTTTAATAACTTTCGGTTACTAACTAGAAAGATAAACCGCTCCACTTTGAATGGATGCCGAGAATGCTTAGATAATAGTCACCTGTGGGTAATTCACAGTTATTTGCAGTGAGAAAAGCACGTTGCAGTATTTATTTGTGTTCAATGTTATTTTCGGAAAGGAGAACAAATATGCCATCGCATGATCTGGGAGCATGAGCGTGCCATCTCTGATTCATAAAATCAAAGTTAGCGCGTGAATTTCTCATGCTCACGAAAAAAAGGCGGGTTGTGGCTGCCTCAGCCTCTGTAAGTCAAGACATAACGACCCTTTAATTGCTAACGGTATTTTTGTGGGAATGCTTAACGAAAGAACATCGATTTACCGATTAATCACCCTGAATTTGCTTTTTTAACTTACTGACACATTCAGCTCTCCACCTAGTTGCATGATCTGAGCTTATAGCCAGTTAATTTCGACTACCGATATTTGTGTTGTGAAGTCACGGTAGAAACGGTGATGCGGCAGTACTTTGGGGTCGTTTTACGCTTGAGGCCGCAGCATAAACTGTGCGTTTAATAAAAATAAATGCACTAATTTAATTTAGACGTTTTGGAAACGCCTTTAGGACATGCTTGGACACAGATCATTCTCTCGACAGGCTTGCTAGTCTAACTTCCAGCCCAAAATCATCCATAATATTCTAAAATACCTGTTTTATGGGCCCCAAACTTTCTACTGACACTAAATTTTCTGACAGAAATGCCTAATATCACTGACGTGGTCTGTCCTGGGAACTCCTTGAACCGATGTCTAAGTATTGTTCTCTAGAAGGTCAAGACTCTGGGTTCTTTATAACGCATGGTAAAAAAATAGCGTTTCTCCAATTTCTATAAATGAACAAATTTGTACTAAATTTAGTATGATTTCAAATAGGTTTGGGTGTTATGTGGCATTTGAATTCTGCAACTTAAATCGTCTAACGACGTTTAACGGCTATGGGTCTGGCAGCGATAGTTGATTGATGAATTAAGTCAGTTTGTATTCAGGTTTTGGTTTCTGAACCGCCTTAGTGAGTTTAGTATCAGCCTCAGCCGCTAGTGTATTCTCATGATTGCCAAAAAAATTCGCAATGATGCCAGCGGTTTATTTTATTCTGCACAACAAGTAGCCAACTTTGCCGTGTTAGCAACCACAGGAGAAATTAGCTAACAAAACGCCCCCATGACATTACTTACAATAGCAGCATATGCCTTAGTCTAAATTGTAGCTCTTCGGTTTCCGCTAAGAATCATCTTTGGTTGATGAGAATTCATTCACAAGAGCAAATTTTCAAGGGATTATTATCTCCCTGTTGAAATGGTTGGAATTTTCGTTAACGAAAAGGCAGAGAAAAAGTAATTAAGTGGCTATCTAGTCAGTTGAAACTTATCAGAAGTTAGATTACTTGAGATTTTAGTAGACAAGTTTGCGCTTATTAGCCTTGAGACAATCAGATCAAGGTGGTTGTGAACAAAAAGCTAAAGATGACCTGAGTGCTTCCATGCCTTGAGAGCTCATGCTTAAACGCTTTCAGAATGGCATGCAATACAACCAATGAATGTAGTGTCTATTTGTATAACAAAACTTGGAGTTTTCCACATAAGATATGCTGCTCTAGTTGGTACACCTATGGAACCAAGCTTTAACATTTTCATTGTGTCCTTCAAACCAGTTTAATGGATTCACAACGGTAGATACCAATTGACCAAACGGTTACGAACGTGGCTTTGAAAACAAGCGAATGCGATGGTGCCCGTGAGAGGCACGTTAGGAGCAAACAACTATCGACCTGGGTGTCTCGCGGACACCTCACGGGAAACCACAAATCACATCGTGAGCGACCCCCAACTGGAGCATTCCAGACGCCGACAGATGGCTCTGCGTGTGAGGCGACTTTAACCAGTAATCAAATGCATATCTTCGGTGGATCCCACAGACGGCGCACATGTGATGCTGTTGCGCCAAATCGACTGCAGTAATTGTAGCAGGCATCAATGAAATTGTCCTTTTTTTTCTACGATTCCCATTGACTTGAGCGGCTAATTACATCTAGGACAGAATCAAGAACCCAAAGTTGGTAAACTGGCTCTTTAATTACTCACAAACGCATGCCTCATTTCGAATTTATGTACACACCACACACACACACACACACCACTTTCAGCATTATTTCATAACACCTTGAATTGCTTCGAAGTGACACCTCAATCCTAAATGTTATTTAAACTAAAAGTTTGTTTAAATGAGGTTTTTTTATATCGGTGAGCTTAGTAGATCCTCAAGGACTCGTCGAAGTGTAAATTAAGCTTATATTAAGTAGTGTAAATGGTACGTTTAATTGTTCACAAGAAATAGACTAGTTGCTTGCAAATTCGAAAAAGCATTGGAAAATTTTGGTAAAAGATCACTCACTTGACACAAGTCCATTTGCTGAGTCTGCGAGCTTTTTCAAAGCCTCATGCAGCACATGAAGTCTTGCATTTTCGGAAAGAACAATAAAGCCCGCCTGGGTGCTGTTTTTTGACTGTGTGGAGCACTGGCCTCGGGGTGTGTCTTAGATGTTCACCGCAGTGTGACTAACCGTTCCGTCGTCGTCGGTAAAAACTTTCTCCTTTTAGGGTTTAATTTTTCTAAACGACGAAGTTCTCATCTTTCTCGCAAGATGAAAAGCAAACTATAAGTTGGTGGCGCTTGTCAAGAGAAGCCACACAAAGTATTGCTGCAATATAGATCAATGTTTGAGGATGTCTGGTCCGATCAATTTCATCATCAACAGGTGGGTGGTTTACTTCGAAGTTTACTTTTGGTATAATTGCCCCTAAAACTAACTTCATAGATCCACTCTAGAGTAGTTTATTTTTGGTTGGTGTAGTTATTAAGCAGTCTTAACCTAAAATAAACTGGCTGTTAGTTTGTTCGCCAATGCTTCAACACAGCACTTCTGGAGAAGTTTAATGTTCAGCAGACTTAGAAATTAGTGTTTTAGGTAACTCCAACGTGCTAAATACGTAGGGATGAGGTTATGATAAACTGACTGAAAACTCAAGCTCGTGAGTTAGGTCTGTTGGCAGAACAACCAGACTCAAGTTGGCCTGACGCAATATTTCAAACCTCTACCAAGGTATGACTGAACAAAGAATGTTAATCACATTCTAAACTCAGAATCCGGTGTTCAGAATTACAATTTTAATTAAACACTGACTATGAGACCTGAAAGTGTCCTATGAGGAACACAAGGTTAATTCAGGTCTCGGCTAAACAATACCAGTTTCATGGTGAAGACACTAGTCATTCCATGTCGTGTGTGCACCATTTTCCGTGGTGGACCAATTTGCACTTTAATCAAACAACTTTTTTCTAAGCGTGAACGCCCATTCAAGGCGTCTCCTAATTATGATGACTGATCAACTGTCAAAAGGTGGTAAGCTTCATCATGTTTTGCATAAACAGACAGTCTGTGTCTCTGTTTGTAACCTTCTCGAAAATCCTTCCTAAGCACTTGGCTTAAGGAATCGGAACCGTACAAAGCAACATAATTTATTTTGCAGAAATCGTGCTCACAAATTTATGGCATCATGGCGCATTCACTCATTGGGGTGCGTTTAATCTGTCATAAATTTGACATGCCTCGGTGACCACTAAATCTTCTGGAATCGCAAGGTAATAACCAGAACTTCACAGTACACGCACACACCCCGCTAAGTTCCGGTTGCAGCGCACCACATTATTAATGAAAATGTAAAATAATCGCTCGGACTTCCAGTGGTGGCGTAAACAGTCCGTCGGTACTCTTTGTAATCGCATTGGAGCGTAACACTTGAGGGCCCATAATATGATATCTTCCAGTGTTCACACTCAACACTTCTTCCTTTTTTGGAATGTTAAAACAGCACTTCTGCCGTAAACCTCATTCTGGTAGTGTTGCTTATTATTTTACTTCTTAATTTATACAGTCAAATAGCCTCTGGTGATGTTTCGAAGTTTGAAAATCGTTTGGTGGAAGCTGATGCTTCCTGAAGGTCAGAAGTTCCCTACCTCGGAGTTGATTTAAAGTTGATTGCCTGCATTCCAACTTATTCTACGGGTACTTGGAGGATAACTTCTGACGGATACCTTAATTCCGACCAATCAAACTTATTTAGAAGTTATCTACACCAGTGGTAAATCTGGTATGTGGAGAGCTGACAACCATCTTTTCCGGTGGTTCATTAAAGAGGCATGCAGATCCATTTGCCGACTAGATAATGCTGCTAACTCACTTCATTTTTTCGGCTTCACAGTATGAAGTAAACAGGCTTAGTGTCGTAAAAATTTGCATTCATATCTAAAATCAGTAGATTGGCCGTGTAGAAGCATCGAAACGCTCTGACAAGTTAACACCAACTCTTCTTTAGCAGTATTAATGGGTCCCTCCATGTTTTTTAGTTGGACAGCTGCGCTCATACAAATCGTACATTATTTGTTGTATAAAAAGGGTATTAGGGCTTCATAAAACCCTGGATAATCTTATTGGATGAAACCAAAGTCAACAGTTCAAATATCCAATGACCACGGATTCCAGTCCACAATCATCGTGAAGCCTACCGTGCAAATGAAATTAAATCAAGTTTCGACTACATCTTCTAGTTTCGTAAGAGGACATCACATTGCTTCCCAGTTTTCGCGTCTGCGTGATTTCAATTATTTCATTTTGCCTCCTTTCGAGATAGCGTCAAACGCCAAGATGCCATTTTTTCTTTCTAAACAAAAAATCCGAGCAATTTTCATGGCCAGTATACTGAAGAATCTAAGGCGATTTTGGTATAATTCGTTCCATCAAAGCAAAACCAAACGGTGTGGCTATTTGAATTTAACTCCGGGTTCTACTGAAGGGAACACTAGCGTAGGTTGAATGAGAGAGAATTTACTATCGGATCTCCATCTTGCGAGGTAAATTTAAGTGCATTTTGTAAATTTAGGTGGCTAATTAACCACGTGGACTGTTTATTGCGAAGATGCCTCCACGAATTGATGATGACCCTAATGGCACATAACCCACATGCACCCTCTTAAATGTCAATCTAAACAATGGTCCGCATCGGTCGCACACTACAACTTAATAACTGTCTCCTTACGCACGCACATGGCACAATAACCTGTTAACCGAACGTACCAGTATTCATGTAATTTCATGGAAAATAGAATGCCCCCAATTTGTACCAAACCAAGACGAGCTAAACAACATTGCATTTACTCATAGTCCATCTCAAATACTCCCACTCTTCCCTCCAAGCTGTGTAATCTCCATTTAAACCACAAATGCCATTTGCTGCTTAGAACAGGTTGTCCTTAAAACAGTCGGTTGTGACCTTACGGCTCGTCTGTATAGCTAACGGACTCTGATTTGAAGGCCTGGAGTATGATTTAACATGAGATGAGGGCCTTAATGCAAGGTTACCAAACTTGCAATGGACAGACGGGCCAGTTGCCACCAGTGCCCCATGAGCAACACCAGGCCGATTCGCACCAATTATGGGACAACAAGCATCGCCAGATTTTCAAAAGAGCCGCGTTCCTAGTTAAGCCACACTGAATGTGAAGGTGCCATCTGTCAGAAGTGTGAGACCGCAACGGAGTGGCTTTGAAGTGACATCTAATTGGACTTAACCTTAACTATTGTTAGGGATAGAGTCAAGATTGCGAGACTCTTGTTAAATCCGAGAACAACAAGAAGGAGGGCTAAAGAATTTGCATTAGAGTTTTGGAAAACCTCACTTTCTCCGACTGGAACATCCAGTTGAGGCCTCGAAAGTAGCTGACTGGTCGGTTCTCACCACCCACAACTGCCATTTGTTTATTAAAGTAACCAGTACCGATTGCAATTTAAAGAACGGATTTTAGTCCTGGACAGATAAACAGTTTCAGTTTACTAGGTCAGACAACAATTTTCTTGGTTTTTGCAAGTCTTTCGTTGTTGACACATTAGTTAGGAGTTATTGTTTTTCGGAAAAAGTAAACAAGAAAAGTTGTTTTTTTTATTATTTCGCAGTCGCATTCAGATTTAATTGTTGTCTCGTACGTTTGTTTATGAAAGGCTCCCATACTTGTTAACCTGCCAGCATAGATGTGATTAGCACTTTTTCGTATCTTGTTTCGCAAACCCCACTTATAATGATTGGCAGTCAGTTTAACAAACGTGCCTTTGTGCGTGTGTGTGTGTGTGTGGTAATGGTGGTGTCAACTATTGCGAGAACTGTGTCCGGTAACAATGAAGCCCCAGCCGGAGACTGCGTACCCATAATCATAAACGTGTACCTTTAATATCACAAACCCACGCACACTGTCGCAATGCTTTACAGTATTCTTATGCCATCCTGTGTAATTTGTGTGACGGGAACCAGCGGTAGTGAAATAAATGGAGGCTTACTCAGCCGTTTACATTTTTACTTCCATTTACCAGTTCCAGTCATTCTAACCTGATTGCAGTTAGTGAGTGAATGAGGCTTGTGCTGTAAATGAATTGTTAGGCCTTACATTTGTCTCGAGCAGCTGTTGAATTTGTGCCTTTTGGGTTTTTGAAAGTCCCTATACATGACACACAACAAACACATTGGTGCTTATCCAGTGTAGTCAAATTTTTATTCATAAGCTACAGATATGGAAAAATAATAGAACTTGCCTACTAACATCAGTCTTTAAAGACTCCAGTTTTCTCAAAAATTTTCCTTAAAAAAAAACACAAAAAACCAAACCTCCGTGGTCACGACCCATCGCCGCTAACCTGGCGATTTAAGTCGGAATAGTTTTGCACAATTTACCGAACAGCAGCAATGCGAACTCCCATGTAAGTTGTGTCTAATACCATTTTAAGTGCCCATTAAGCTGTAGAATTTGCAGCATGCAAGTGATGCGATTTTACCCAAATTAACGAGATAGGCACTCGTGTGAATAACAGAGGCTTGCGGGTCTTAAGATGCAGTCTCCGATTACAGCGCTGCCCTCCTGAACAATCACGCATATATAATTTGCTCTTGGGTAGAAATACAATACGCCCAGAAATATGCTTCATGTAATTTCAATAAAAGAAATGCTTTTTAAGCATTAAGCACTATTTCAGATTGTTCTCTTTGTCCAAAGCACCTCAATTTAGCCAGGCTAAGCTTCAAAGCTCATTTTAATATTTGTTCAAAGTAAAAGCAAACTTCTAAACACAACTGCTGGTTTCTTCATCCATTTTCAAGGAGTTTAGCTTTAGTGACGCGGATGTATCACTGGTTATTTTCAATACCATAAAGTTATAAATCTGGCGCTCGCTATTCTACCTGTGATTTACACATAAACCGATGTAAAAGCTAAACATTTCATCGCTTTGTCAAGTGTTTGGACCTCTGGCTTGGAATTTAGCACATAACTTTGACAAAACAAGGTTGTTTTTTTAAATCATTGTTTTACAAACAGGTATTATTCAAGAGTGGAAGTTCCCTTTAATATACCCAAATTCTGTTTTACCTGCTTTCTTCCTGATAATGCTATCAGAAGATCATCGAATGATAAATATTTCATGGAGGGACCTGGTCAAATAAAATTTGATGTAATGTTAAGAAAAAACAAAGCCTTTAACTTACGAAACGAGCTTATATTTTTAACTGGAGAAGGCTCGTTTTAAAGCAAAGGCTGTTTCAGGACCCATATTCATGAAAATTTGATCGACTATCTTTAATTTTACAGTTTCTTAAAAATCTATTCTTTTAGTTCGAATTTCCTAATGGATTTCAGCAGTTAAATTACACACGTGGAAGTCTCTGAACCTGAAGTTCAGTAATGTCCTCATCATCACAAAGACCCTAATTCATTGGCTAAAACAGTTTAAAAATTTAATTATGGACATTCCAACGTCAAAATATTTATGTAGTCTTTTTGCTATTTGCTTACCATTTATTCCCAGTTTATTAGCCACCGATTCTGGTGTAATGACACTAAACGTATTTTGCATGAAAGATATGATTGTCGTTTTTTATCATGTTTAATCTCTGTACTTATGAGCGAGTCTGTATAGATGTTACTCTTCGAATACATACCTATCTTGGTCTTGAAAAAACTCATGGCACCATACCATCAATAAGTTCCAGATTCATAAAAGCGGATTATCCAACATGTAATCACCATTAATTTAATTTGATTGTAAAGCTATCGTTTGTCGCATTTAGGCTGATGACAAAAGGCAAAGTTTTACAAACGTGAAATTTCCGTTTCACGACATGACTCACCTGGTAAATAAAGAAGGGTGCTCTTGTTGTCGATTATATCAATCCTAATATAACCGTGGTAGTTATCACTTTGCAAAATTTGTTGAATTTAATTAGATAAAAATAATAAATACGGCAATGTCAGATTGTAGTTACTTTTTCTTAATCAGCATTTTTCCTTCGACTTTGCACAGAAATGGACCAAGATTTAAGGCGAAATTGCAAAAGTATTAATTCGCATTATAAATCGAAAGTGGAATAATTCAATGTCACCATGGAATTTTTATTTCAGAAGCAAACAAACTAAAAACGTGTTTAAATGGCAATGTGAACTAAGTGCTATGATCTCCGTAGCGTCGCGTACATATCTTGCGGTCAGAGAAGCAAGAATAGTCGAGCTAATTTAAGTCTGCTCTAAGGTATTGAAAAAAAATATAGAACTATGCTTCTAGAAAAGGAAAATGCAGCAGCTTGCATTCATACTAAAAGCATGCAACTTAAAGGCCTATTCAAGTAGTCTCTTTCAACCAAAGAATGATTGCATGTGTCATGATTTCAAAAATTGTCATAATTATAACAATATTCATTATTCCATTAGTTTTATTGCGTTAACATAATTAAGTGATACGTGTATAAGCTAATTATATTGTAACTAGTTCCTACTTAGAAGTATGTTGAAGCATGCAGTAGTTTTTATAGTTCGATTAAATTTCAAGGACAGCTGCATAATAATATGAGCACTTTGAGAAAATGCTTCAGTGAAAACGCTTCCTCGGCTAAGTACTTAATTGTACGAGCGTAAGTACATGTCAGTAAGAGGCAACATAAATCAACTAGTGTGCTAATAGCTCTGCGATAACCATAACTCTTTATGTCCATTGAAATTAGCTTATATGGTCCCTTTTTCCAAATAAACTGTATTTTCTAATTTCCATGAGTCAGCAGTACAATAGATCTAAGAAAGCAATTTAAACTCGCATCGTAGGTGTTATTTAAAACAGTTAAACTCAAAAGGAATTACCTGACTAATGTTTTTTAAATATATTGGATTGTCTTACCTGATCACACGTGGTGTTCAAAATGGAAAGCAACTGCTAAAGAAAAGACGAATTATTAGTCAGACATATTTTTTCTTGATGCCTAAATATATCAGCATAACATAAAAATGCTATTTTGTAATTATTATTTATGATTTATTTGAACAAATACTATAACCATCCATGTTGAACCAGAATATGTTTTAAATAATCGTTTCAGGCCGCATGTAAATATGCGGCAATTTGTATCCACGTTCCTCTTAATTCTTGAATGTTTCGTAACACTGTCAGCCGCTGTCCGTAAGTTAAAATGCTTATTTTTTATGTGGTGCGTGTTAAAAAACTCAATAAATGTTAAATTGGTTAAAATAATTTGAAAAACGTTTTTATCAAAAATAACGAATTTCCCTGGATGTTGCTTTCAGTTTCCGGCTCTGTGAAATTTCAGAGGGAATTTTTTAGTACGAGGTTTTCGTAACATATTTTTTGCACTACCTTAAGTGTGTTTTTTCCAGCCCATAATAGCCACCTAGTATTGAAGTTGCTACGATATTTCCTATTCAGTTACAAAACGATCGCGTTTAACAAAGCGTATTAGGCGGATATTTCTTGCAACCTATAGTAAAGTTAAAGCTAAGTTACTCACATCTGATCAAACGGAACATTTCTGTCTAACTTTAGTCACGCTTCTAAAGACTCACTTTTTTAGTGATATCTTCGAAGGTAATTTTTTTGTCAATGACATTATTTGTCAATATCCGGAACACTTTCCTTACACCTTAATGTACTTTGTATACATGTAGGCTATACCGAAGTACCTTTTTATAAAAAAAATACACTTGATGCAACACTTTCAATAATAAATACTGACTATATCGAGGTACATTTTAGCTTCAGTGGATCGGTCAAATTCTAAGTCCCTCAACTAATGAGACGTTTAGTAATTCATTTTAGTAATCAGTTTGTGTGGACATCTTTTCCTGCATTTCTTCCATTTATTCAAACCCTTAGTAAAACACTTTCTTAATTGTGAGTTTATTTAGTCAGCGATCATTGTCTACTTTAATCTGTTTATTTCAAACCATTCGATTCTGCGTGTAATTCTTCACTTTAGATGTTGTACGTTGGTGCGTCTTCAAGAAAGCTGAGGAACTTAAATGTATGAGTCTTTCTCGAGCAATCGCCCAAACGCCGACATTTGCCATCAACTTTACTCTTAGTTGCGTGATGGGTTTCACCGAGTTTGATTGCATGAAACTAATAAGCGCTGATAAGGCTGACCTGATTACTCTGGATGTTGGTCTTGGTGATATTGCCAGCAGAACATATAGTCTGCGTCCCCTTGCCGTGGAGAACTACAACCCATCCTCGCCTGCAGATGGTTTATACTACTATTCAAATATAGTAGTACCCATTGGTGAAAATGTCAATCCGTACACACTTCGGCGAAGAGAAGTTTGCTTCGCAGGTAACGTTTGATCTAAATCGACCTGATTATATCTGACTATGTAAAATACCCTGTTTTTTGAACGCGCTAACATTTAAAAAAACTGCTTACGTGCTTGTTTAATATGAGACAATAATACACAAATAATTAACAGACACGCCTCACAGAATGGTTCTTTAAACATTTAGTTATTTTTGCTACTTTTGTCAGTGCATAGCTAATATCATTTCTCTCCTAATAGCAACTGATAATAACCCCTCGTATTCATCTTCTTTATCAATTCAAAGAGGCGAACTGAAAAAAATGTCATGTAAACTAGCCTAACTGCTAATGTATTTATACTTTTTGATAGAGCTCTATGACCGTCACTTTGTCATATGCTGAGGAGTTAATAATATCTGTAAAAGCCAGATAATTAAATAGCGAATGCTATGTCCAGGAAAAAATCCTGGTGAATGTTGGTTTGGCGTAAACGCACCACAGGTTTCATTTGGATCTCGTAGCATAACATAACAGTTTTGCTGGATTATTGATTAATTTTAAGGCGGAATAAATCAATGATATGCTTCGTCAACTTGATACACTTGTCATAGTCCTTATAAGGGCTATTCGTATCTGATTTCAATCATTTTTGCTTTGCAGGTGCGGGGACAGCAGAGGGCTGGGTCATTCCCTTGAGCCGACTAATGGGTGATCTGCACGCCATCAACATCACCCAGTGCAACAGTGTGGTGCAGAACTTGATCCAGTTCCTCGGTGATTCCTGTGTCCCGAACGCGTTGCAGAGCGCATTCAATCCGTTCGGCGACAACACTCAAGAAATTTGCCGTTTGTGCGCTGACGTTGGCACCCAAGCCTTCTGCACATCGCGCGATCGATTCGCCGAGAATCAGGGTGCCCTGCGGTGCCTCTACGAACACCGAAACAACCCCGAGACGACGAAACGTCCGTTGGCGGCCATTGTGCGGGCACAAGAGGTCGAGTTGGCCGCCACCGACGGATGGTTTCCAAAAGGACTCTACCAGCTTCTCTGCCCGACCCAGCAGCTCAGGTAAGATTTAAGAAAATCGCGTGCAAATTGCAGCATACCTTTCAGCTTTACGCTGAAAACCAGTTACATCTTTTTCTCTATTTAGTAACGAAACATCTGCTAATTCAACTAAACTCCAACCGGCTTAAAGTTGTTACTTGGCTTGTTTGTCTGCGGTGACTAATAACACACCTTTTTAGTGGTTAAAAAGTTAGAATTTATGAGGTATCAAAATTCATAAATATGAAAGTATAGAGGCAACCTCTGCTAACAAAGTGGACTAATTTTAGAACAATCAAACTGGCAGAAATGTCCGTGTGCTTCTGAAAGATTTTGGCAGGTCTTGAAGCAGACACTTATCATCCTCCTAGTTTTTGACGAATTAAGTTTTAATGAACGAATGACACCCTCACACAAGATTTAGATAACGTTATGATTGTAAATCTATAAACCACCGAAGCTGCCAATTTATTTCATTTCGGACTTTCGGAAAATTTGAAAATGCTCTTGTCTAGCGGTCTGTGGACGGCTCCCCTGAGTGAGTGGCAGACGTGTCAGTGGGGTCGAATTCCAGCCCGCCTCGTCATGACGTCTTCGCGTCGACTCGACCTCCAGCCGATGAAGGACTTCCTAAACTTACTCATTGTCCACTTTGTGACCAATCCGATCCCGGGTTCTCCACGTTTCAACCTCTTCTCGTCGACGGAATACGTCGTTCCGGGTCAAAATTGGGTTCAACGAAATCTCATGTTCTCCGACTTCACCCGCACACTCTACTTTCCGCCTGAGAATCAAATCATGACGTTCTATCAGTGGATTGGTAAGTCTGGATTAGCCTTATGGATACTTTGATATAATTGCCTACTTACTTAGCATAAACCTGTTTCTTTGAAAATTTACGGGTAAAGGTTACTCTGGTGGTTGGATGGGTCGTTATCTAGGGAATCAATGGCTTAGTCTTGAACAGATAAGCGAATGCGTCCAGTGATTCTATTCTACCAGAATTAAGCACAGCCAGACAAGTTTATCTCCAGCTAAAAAACCGGAAATCGTGTTGAAAGGCAGCAAAAGTGCCTCACCTTTCCAGTTCCTCGACAGTACCTCATGTCCATATTTTATGCTTATACTTTACCATCTCGTGCTGTTGATAATGCGTCTGCGAATCTTGATAAACTTGATTTGTCAAAGAGTACTGTGACATATTAGATCGTGCAGTGCTCAACATTGAAAAGGGAGAGCCTCAGGTTAGTTATTTGAATACAAGTGGAACGCCTGCGAGGCCGTGCTACTGACGCACAAAGTATCCCGAGTTTTCCAGAATTTAATAATATGTTTCTTTCTTTTACGATTGCCCAAGACGATGCCTCATGCAATTACAGTACATTCTTACTCGTTATTTTGGATGCTGGTACTTACATGTATGATTAAATCATGATTTTAGCGTAAATTCCTTCAAGTAATCTAAAACAGTCCGAATAAACTCATTCGGAAATCTAGAGTTACAAAGCATCGATGTTTGATAAATGGCGTGAGTTAACCAATCATAAGATAGGCAGAAAGCAAAATACCGTAAATACTATAAAACCTATCCCTATTCAATATTCCACTGGCCAAAATATTTAACGCGTCAACAAATTATGTCATAAACAAAAAAAATGCACGTAAAACTGGTGCATTGTGTTGTGGACTATACCTCATAGCCACCTACTATTCTCATTTGTAGAATACTACTTATTACCACAGAGTACAATCGTTGGCCTGCCTTAATCCTAGAAGACAGTAAAAGGCGGATATGGCTGAGATCTGACTAGGAAATAAGTTTAGATTTACTGTTTTTGGTGTAGACAAAGGTTTTCTGAATGCCGTTGAACTCTTGAATCAGTGTCCCCTCCCCACAATCCGATGGTGTGTAGTTGACTACTGGGAGATGGAGAAGTGTGAGCGAATGGGGAGTGCTTTCGCGGCCAAAGGCATCAAGCCAGTCCTCACTTGCATCCTCGAGGAGACCACCATAGACTGCATGCGGCGCATGAAAGACGGATTCGTCGACATGATGAACGTCGAAGCGGGTGACTTGTACACCGCCGGCAGTCAATTCAACCTGGTCCCAATCGTCAATGAGTAGGGCGCTTATCGGAACTTTACCTCTTACTGAGTTGTTTCAAGTAGTAATGTTATGTTATCTTTTAAAAGGAATTATGGAATTGGACCGTACTATTATGCCGTGGCAGTGGTCAGGAAGATAAACCCTGATATCCTGATTTCTAATTGGAAATTCCGCCGCACATGTCAAAGTGGGGTTGGACGAGCTACTGGCTGGATCATACCGCTTAACCTCATTCTTGAGACGGCACAAATTCGAGTTTTCGGGAAACACCTTATCTACGCGCTAAGTAAGCCTTTGTTACTACAACAATATTCGGTCGTCTCGAGTGTGTTAGTGGCTGGATAAAGCCTCATTCCAAGACTTTCAGACTGTTTCCAATTAAGCATGGACGCGGCATGCAGAAATTAGGAACTGAAATGACATTTTGGGCTAGAGACTAGTGACTTACTTCAGCTTTGTTGTGATTTAATGACGCAGGCTACTTAAATCTTCAAATTCCAGTGCAAATGACAAACAAATCCTATCTAGTTGTGAATTAAAGTCTACTCACGCAAGAGTTAAAATCGTGCTTTGTAAAAATCACTCGTAGAAACTTCTCAAATAATGGTTATTGGATAACGATGGCTTCCTGTGCCGTTTGACTTTATGTACTCTCTAACGTCAAGCACGTGACGCAGTGCAGAAAGCAAACGGTAGTTGTACAATCGTCTCGGTAGACGTATTTTTATCTCATAAAAGCTTCAATCCCCAAAGGTGTGTACATGCGTGTGATTGTTGGCACTGGCTAGTGGGATTATCCTCTCAAATCGGATCTCTAGTTGATTGCACGCTCTACAACGTACTAAGATTAAACAAGCGTCTTTTACTAATAATTTGTCACGCATCTGTGCCTGTGGGGTTCGAGCGAGAATTTGAAATGCGTAGGTGCGCTTCTAAATTTCTAGGTGAATTGGTGAGTCAGTCCTGTATTCCTGGGATTCAAAACCGAGCCTTCAATCCAACCGGGAAGATTCCGCTGAATTTGTGCGAACTCTGCATGAGTGGTGGCAATGACCGTTGCCAACGCGACAACAGGGAGTTGTACTTTGGTGAAGATGGCGCCTTCCGTTGTCTCACTGAAGCCGGCCAAGTCGCCTTTACTCGCCACACCACAGTGCAAGCGAATACAGCCAGCAGGTAGGGTTCGTGATAGATTTGTAAAGGGCCCCTGTGCGGTTTCGGAAACCACACCAGGCCCGGTGATTTACGCTTACAAGGCCCCTACCGAATGAAGAGTCAGGAGGCGCTGATGGCGCGTAGCCCAACCAATTCATTAGCATAGTAGCAGTGTGTGTGTACAGGATAACGAGTGCGTTTATATAGCGTCGCTAAGCATCGATCCCTGAACGAGAAGAGTTCCGTGAAGTGCATTCACAAAAATCGATTGAATCGTGTTCGCTCACGACTGCTAATCGTGCTCGCCTGCTGTTCGCCACAGATTGAATGGCTCGTGTGATGCCAAAGTACAAAATTCTATTTCATCAGATGCTATAAGGGGTTTTGGACATCACAGGCCTCCGTACTAATTTCAGAGGCTCTATGTTATAGTGCTGGCAGTTGTGGAAGCGAGTTACCGTTGGTGGGTCGTACTGTAGTCATGGTAACTGGAATTGGCAACTCCCGCGACACCTATTTAGTGAAGTGTCAACACGTTTTAGCCCAAGCCGAAAAGAAAACTCTTCAATATTTGCAAGACGGGGATTAACAAACTGCGAAAACCGATTGGTACTTCCATGTACTCGAGGCCTGGACACTAAAATTTGTAAAATAACCTGAAATGAGTGCTGCGGTTTAACTTCGACAGACGAGTAACATTGGGTGCGAGAATGAGTCAGCAAGTGCTACGTGGATGGGTTGAGTCACAACGAGTAGGAGCTGAGGTGAACATCTGCTAACGCCAGTTTCCATGATTCTTAATTACCAAAACTTACAGCTTTGTCGACGCTAGCTCGAAGTAAGATTTATCCCTTTCATCATGCGATCTTTGTGTGCAGGATCCACGCATGCAAATATTCCAGAAAAACTGTTTTTTTTATTTACTTAGTGATTCCTTAATCGATCATCGTATATGCCATTGAGTAAATATACCATCGCATAAGCGTATTCTGGCAAGGACGGATTTAAGTTCTTTGTTATAATCCTGGTTAGTCAGAAACCTCGAAGTTCTTAATCCAGCTATTGCGATTGGTCAGAAACCTCAAAGTTATTGATCCAATTGTTGCGATAGGTCAGAAACCTCAAAGTTATTGATACAGTTGTTGCTTTCACGCTCTTGTTTTTAACTTCTTTCAAATAAGGAATCCAGACTACTGGGCTAGAAATTTACGCGAGGATGACTTTGAATTGCTGTGCACGGATGGACGCCGACAAAACATACGAAACTGGCACAACTGTCACCTTGGAAAAGTGCCCGCGAACACCATAATCACGGCCCCACACAAAACGGAAAATGAGCGCCTGAATATGTGGCGTCTGCTGCAGTACGGACAGGAATACTACGGCGATGACTGGTGTGTGTCCTCTTTTTGAGTAAAATTAAACTAAACTTCAATTTCTGTGCTTCACACTGAAGCCAAATATGCATACAGCATTTGTATCGACCATATCAAGTACCACCAAATAGCTTTGAATGCTCAAACGACGAAGGCTTAACATAAAAAATTCAACTTTAAACTTGGAACTTTGACCCTCAATCATGGTAACTTCGTCTACTTATTGCTTATGAGTAGTTGTCATGCTTTGTGTTAATAGATCTGCCTTTTCAATTGGCCAACCTCGTTTCTGGTGGTCGGCCACTTCGTACTGTTCGTATTTTCAAACCGACAACACGAATTGTATCGCGACGGAAAATTCCGTTATTTACATCAATCACGTTGCAGTCTCTCTCCACAGCTGCCTCGATTATCGACATTTCGGAAATCAATTGAAGTTTAGTGCAGAGGCCTTATATTTGATTCTAGAATGAGTCATGATTTTTAAATAGTTTTTTGATATAGACAGAGTGATGTGCACATTTTGGTATTCTGTCCCACTACAGGAATCCAACATTTCGAATGTTTGACTCAGGGTTCGGACACAGCGACCTCATCTTCAGTGATCTCACCGAGAGCCTGACGAGGATTCCGTGGGCGGATCAGAACTACACGCAGTGGCTGGGCAAGGACTTTCTGCGGCTAGTCCAGGCTCTACAGGACGTTGGAAGGTACGGCGAACTGGGAATATACCAACCAGTTAACGGCACCGCCTAATATAAATATGCCAAGATGTATTCAGTTCCAGGAACTTGTGGGGACGAAAAGAAGATCTACTTTCTTGTATCGATGTGTGCAAAGTACACAAATTCTGCTCATACCACGTCTCACTAAATCCCACAACAATGCATGTTGCCAGTTAAATGCTGGTGGTAATAATTAACACCCAGAGACCAGCATAATATCGATATGACTAATTGCAAGCGGCGATAAGGATTTAATGTGGCGTGTTGCTTTTGGCGTCCACTAACAGCTTGACTCATTAAACGTTTCAAAATAAGGCAGTGTGATATGAAGTTAAAGCAACGCATGTAGTGCTTAATATTGGGTAATTTGTTGCTGTAACCTGCCTTGGCTTCAAGTGATTTGAGGTTCGGTGGGAATATCTCGTTGGCCGAGTTGGCTTCTTATGTGCGTGAGAAAAGCATGGGGGTCAGTTGTGTAAACTGGAATCTTTAAGGTCAGTCAAGCCCAGTGCACTTCCGTCTTATTTTTTTCACGCGTGGTGCAAATAAGGGACATGACTTATTTCACGGTCGCTCCTAACGGTGTGAAACTGTTTTCGGTGTTGTTTCTGGTGACGGAAAGCTTTTCCAGGCAAAGATGGCTATTGCAGTCAGTGAGTAAATCTCGAATAATTTGAAAGCAAAATAAAGTTCGAACGGTCTCTTGCTTTTTTTTGGCGCAAAATTCTCGTGGGTACTAATTGATAAAGACTCAATATTTTTAGTACATACAAAGCACAACTAATCAAAGTGAATAAATTTTATAGCTGAAATTGGCTGGTGGCTGGTTCATGTTTCGTGAGGACTTTAGAAAGCACCGCTATGTGAGCAGAAAAATACGAACGAATATTTTAATTAGATTATGTAGAAGCCTTCAATGCATACTAAGTATATTTGGTTAATATGTATTTGATTTATTAGTATACGCAAAAAAAAACAGTAATCTCCATCGATTATCGATCCAAGGAACATCAATAGTTTTTAATCCCAAAGGTCTGTACTTAAGATAAAAACTTTCGTTTTCTACCACAGCACCAAACTGGTAATTTTTGAATATCGCCAGATGAGCTTCAGAATTAAAGTCTACTTGGCTTGCATTAGTTATGAACCTCATAGTCGATTTATTAGCAAAAATGTTTTAGCAGAATACTAGGGAAATATATGGCTAGACCTTTAGCAATAAAATAATTCATTGATCGTTTACAAATCCAGTGCAATAACAAAAAAAAGGAACATCATTTAAAACCCTAATTAACAGATTTCTGAGGTATTAGGCAGGTACCAGTTACTTATGTTTGTCTAAGTTGAATTATTTTGCATTGTGAACGCTTAACTACAGTGTTCCTTAACTTTATTTTGCGATCAAATTGATCAATCGAGATGAAAGTTAATGAGTTAAATCGTTTATTATCTAAAATTGTGGGATCAACACTAATACCTGAATTTAGATTTATTAGGAATTAATAAGAAAACTCTAAGCCGGTAATAAAAGAATATAATTTAAAAATAAGACTAAAGTTTTTACTGGCAACTTTTATTCAGTTCGGTAGACCTACCTCAATTTTTGGGCAATGACCATACGCCATACACATTGGCATGCGTTGTTTTGCTCAGCCTAGTGCAAATATACAAAATAAAGGCTAAATGTGGAACAGAACTAAAAATTTAAACATTTTAATTTAGTTTATTCTCACTAATGCCCTTGAAACTAGTTTTTCGTCTTTCATAGGTTGGCTTGTCACTCGTGTGCTTTGTATCTGTGTGCTTGCGTCTTGTCTCTCTTTTTAATTGTTAAATAGTTATTTCTAAACACAATAACTATCACCTTTTTTTACGTAATAGGTTGCCGTAATACGTACAGTATTCATTGGTTCTTCAATACAGAAGGAAGTTTTGATAAAATAATACCTGTTTAACGTCATTTCTTCTAAAATTGGTGACTATAGTCTAACCGAGCACCTTTTATCTTTTTTTAAATATATGCGCTATGTCATTAACAATCCTAAGCCATTTGAAGCTTTTTTTAGCGATGGCCTTCTTTCTATCCTTTCAGGTAGTTGTGTCTACATGGATGAGCCGGTCATTCCCTTCGACCGTTTCTCACGATGGATTTACGCAGTGTGTGTGGTTAATTTTGACGTTGACCTTGGACAGACCTTAGAGTCGGTTTATCCGTCATATGTTATGCTGTCCGAAGCTGAACGCAATTCCGTCTCCTACCTGTCTTTCCCAGATTCTCATTCTTCTTGTGTGGAGCACACGCAGCACCACTTTCGTTTTAAATCCACCTCTGTTGATCGCCTGATTTTGAAACACTTTCCTGTTTTATACAGGAATTATACTCAGTCACTATTGGTTGGCTTTAGAATAACGCTCTAATTTTGACTGTTATTTAGCCTGTGGTGGGTGCCTGTTTTGGGTACGCCCTTTTTAGGCAACAAAAGGATCTCAGCCTTAAGCGTCAGTACTCACAAAAAGTGAGTTACTAAATCTGAATAATACTGTTTTTTTAGTCTGTTGTTGTATTATCCCCACTACCCTTCGATGCGCTCTTCTATGAAGTTACGAAATCAATATCGCAAATCTATTTCTCAAATGGGATCTGCGGAATCGAAAAAGGTATTCACTTTTTGTTCTTGTCCTTTTCAGATCGTCATTTTAGTTTCGTAACGTCTTCTTAAATGTGCCTTTTTCGGAAACTATAGGGTTTTATTTTCTTCATGGTGTCACATTACACCAACCGAGCATATTCGTTAAAGAACTTGCCGCGATAATGACCTGACGCCTAAGTGCTCAACTAAGCAGTAAGGTAATTCAGTATCCAGATGCACTCCAAACATTACCCCCACTATATGAACTCGTGCCTAGTTTTTAATTTTTTCTGCCATTTAAGTCGATGAATTAACTTTTCTGAGAAGGTCATGTGCAAATATATTTTATTTTAGCATGCAAAGAGATTGACACCTGGCCAGCTCCGAAATCCGACGAGCAGCTTTCCCTTCCTCTCCTTGGCGTCACATACACTTTTCGAATTCCAGGAGCTGCTGGGACTGTAATGCCTGCGTCTCAGTTTCCTGTCGGTGGTAATCCGTTCCTCCACGAAGATGAACAAGATTGTTGTTCACCATCAAGTCTCGAGTCCCCTCCATCTACTTCTGCATTCTCGAAGGATCTTCTACGTTCCGATTCTACAAATATCCCCAATTCTTCTACTGCCGCAGTAACGGCAAATGTTTCGTCGTCTTCTAGGGATTCCGATTCATCATACGATATTGTTCCTGTAAGTTCCCTCTGTTTTAGCTGTGATAATTTAGTTTTAATGAACGAATCACACTTTGGAGTCTTGCCCCGATTTTGAAGACCTGCACACGTAAGGGTTCTGGTGCAACCATCGCACTCCGATATCACATCCGTATTTTTGCGTCATCTAGCGCTTAAAGTATTTGAAAGACCTGCAGATTCTATTTGCACACCTTGCAACTAGGCAGTGGGTTTTCATTGCGATCAAACCCTACAGAAAGTCATTTATGTGTAATTTTGTTGTGCATTAATGTCTGGTATCCTCATTACAACCGCCACGCATTAGATCGAATCGTCTTTTTCTTTTATCACCCATTCATGCCCTGCTAGATCAAACTACGCGGTTCGTACACGCCGTCATTTCTGCTATCCTTCTCAAATACCGGCGTATTTTACTCATCATTTTTGTCTCGTGTGCGGGCCTTTGACACACGTTCAATGCACAGTCGCCATCGAATGGAAGTGTTTTATGTTTGCCAACCGGACATTTTTATTTGATTCCTCTCCTTTTATTTGGCAACACATAATGGTCAAACGTCGGCCAAATTTATCGGCTGTAACTCACTAATTGCTACATTAGTTCACGTCGTAAAGCGCGCGCTCTTTATAGGTGGCGCCCTTCAGCTCGTGCAGCGTGAAAACCCAGACGTGTGTCCTAATCACTTTCGTGAGTCAGCTGGCGTTGCTAACATCTCACATAAACCGACAACCCCTGTAGTTTGGCGTCTTATTTACTTTACTGCTATGGCAGCCATTCGAATTTGCAATCCGACATTCCACAGACATAATCCGCGCCACAGTCAGCACACTGGCAAACGCCTATGAATGTGCGCGTGTTGGTGTCCCTCGTTCAGTTGTATACGCGACGTTGATCCACGTTACTATGCTGGTATTGTGAAATTCTACCTTATTTGAATACGGAAGGTTGTAGTGCGGCTTAATTAGATGCAGGCTCAATGCAATGACTGGAAGTACGGAGTAGAAATCAACTTCAATCTCACCTGAACACTAACAATGATGCACACAGAGTCTTGCTGTTGCAGCCTTTTTGTTTGACTGCGTTTGCAGGCAATCCTATATTCTCTGGGCATTACTCTTCTCACTCGGCAATGTTCCCGATTGTCGCATTCACAATTAATGACATTTCTGCTCAAGCCTCTTATTCATTCTGGACTGACCTATCGGAATCTAGAATTCCGTTTTGAATTCCCCTCCACAGGGCCGTCTGGAATGCATTATTTCCGAAAGAGCCTCAAGTATTGGAAAATGGTCAAGTGTTTAGTGAGAATGTTCACATAATTACTGTTTCTTCTGGTGAGTGGTTTGGTGGCCTAATGACTACTCTACTACGACATTGCCTGCGTGTGAACCCGACATGATTTTGAGAAAATGTTCAAAGTTTTTTGTTGATGGTGACGAACAGCAAACTTGCCGTATGGGACTAAATTCATATCAACTATAGTGCTTACAAATGCACGAAATAAAAGGACGAGGACGCAAGTAAACTTATTTTGACTTAGTGTAAACTGGCACGAAGGAAAACTTCAAGCAAGGGTGTCAAAACTCATTCAAAGTACACTTTCCATGGACGAAATATTTAGAGCCGTGGTGTGTACGTATCAGCTGCGCAATCCGTAACGGTTTTGTCCCTTTATTTACATATCTTCCACTTTCCCTTCCCGCTTTGGATGGTTTGGTCTGTTGAGTCTGTCCTTCGTACGTTAGTCATCAAACCACTGCTGTCTTGTGCTGAATTACTAATCTTGCTTACCACTTTTAACTCAATCTCATTTATTAATGAAAGTAGAATTAATCGGAACAATGCTTTTTACCGTTCCGATTGTTATTGCCAATGCTTTTTGCCATTAGCTTTCCGCGGCACCTAAGCCAACGCTATAACTGTTGTGTTTTTCTGCGCATGAATTCAAATTTGTTTGAATTGTTGACGGTGATTGAAAGTAGCACACTCGCCAAGTTGGTGCGCAGAGGCTGCGCATTCAATGTCCGCGTTGTTTACCATGCTAGTTTGCGTCGTTTAGATGCTAACAGATGGTTGCGAGTGGGGTGTAGTTGGACTTGTCTCTCCGTTCCTCCTGTTTGTCTGTTACCACGGTTTGTTCGCTCCACACGAACCTTTATCGATTTCTGAACAGTAGCGTGACCTTGACCGATTGCCTTGAACCAGGAAATAAGTACACCACTTAAACAACCACGAGATCACCTCAGGCGAATGGTCTTAGTTACCTAAAACCTGGTGTACAAATTCCTTATGTCGGTGGGCCTTTGAGCCTTCTTCTGCATAATTATAACTTTTGCGGAAATTCTTTTCTAAGTGGTGGTTTTTCGCATCCAGAGTATGAACTTCCTTCTCTCTACTTCCCCGTTGGCAGTTGGCTTAACATGTCTGACCATAACATTTACGCTGAAATCAATGACAACTGGAAGGTATGCGCACCTTGCACGCTATTTCCAAAACGTAATTTGAAAAAGGTTTCATGCTTACGAAATCGCCTGGCTTTATAGCCATGGCTGAACGTTTGTGCCTCGACCTTTCTTGAAAGTAATTAGTGGCGCCAGGCATCATAGTTATGTGACGTTTTAAGTGTGAATTTATAGTGTGTCGGTAATTTTTGGTCGCTTGGTGATTATCGGTCGTGGACATGATAGTTATGCGGTGTTCTAAATGTGAACTCACAGTGTGTGTAAACGGTCATGACCCACTTTGAATATTTACTCAACATTGTCACTTTAAAATTAAACACACTCCTATTAAACATGAAGCCCTGTTTTCATTTAAGTCCACAGAATTTAGTCTTGTGTGTATTACTTTTATCGTCCTTTTACTTTCAGGAGAAAGATGTGATACTGAGGATGCAGGAGGAGATCGAAGTGAGCCTGGATTCGCGGCGCTACGCTCAAGCCTTCGCTCCCGTTCTGTCCCACCTCCAGCGCCTCTGGGAGCTGGTGATAACCGCACAGGTGACTTTGCCATCTCCGTGTAGCAATAAGTGGCAATAAATAGGGATACAAGGTGTTTCAGCCGGAGCATATGTCGGATTTATGTCCGGGGGTTGTAGGACGACTTAGCTTGTCGAAATTGGATAAGGCACACCATCTGCGCCTTTTTACTAACAAGTCTACTGTCAACCAACTAACAATCTTGTTTGGTCGCCAGTTAAATCTGCTTTCGAATTTGCTTCAGTCAGGACATCCAACGAGACCGTCTAGAACACTAATGCGCAAACTAATTGACTCATTTGGAGCCTTTTGATTCTTGTTTACCATTTTTTTCTGGCTTGGTAGGGGTTAAGTCTTGCTTTCGTTTTGTTTAATCGTAGCCGCTTCTTGTAATGGGTCCCAATCCTGGTCAGACGAGTCAGACGGTACAAGCCCTTGTCTCCTGTATAGCGCCACTGGCATTCTGCGCCGACTATCGCCCCTTCTTCACAATCTACGATCCCGAATTCAAGAACGTTTCCCGCGGCAGCATTTCCAGGTATTCGCTAGCAGGCGGCTTGCACTAGCTTTGTGCTATTGCCCCAACAACTTCATTTTCTCTGAAAGCTGTTGTATTTGACATTTGCGACGTCGAGTTCTTGTTGTGTGGCTACCTTATCGCAGTGCATGGACACCCTCTGTGTTCCACTGTCCACTACAGCAAGTCTATCAGTGTGCAACTAACCAGGCTAGCCGCCGGTATAACCACAAACCCACTTCCTTAACCACTCGGTAAGCTAACTTAGCCCCACTGCCTCAGTTGTCATCATAGTTCAATCAGATAATCGACTATGGAGTGTGCGATTTAATAGCAACTCTGTTCATCTGTAGTTTCATTGTTTTCCATCTTCATAGACCTGGCGATTACGAACGTGGACTCAGTCACTAAGTATCTCAAATCGTGTTGTTTCTTTATTTTAGTCCAATCGCAATACTGGGTGTAACCAATCCCTTCTTCTCAAAGGCACTCAATCATTGGCCCAATGTAATACGACTGGGCAAGGTCAGACGTGAGTAGTCCTCCCTTTCTACTTATCCTAACTCGGACAATTCTGTTCCTACATCACGTATTCTGCTCTAGTGGATGGGTTAATGAGGCCTCGCTGGAAAGCTGCCACGACATAAGCGGACTCTAACTTCTTAGATGATGTAGATACTCGGAAGGTTCTTAGGCAATCATAATTTCCCAAGTATGCAGTGTGATTGTCGCCTGGTAAATCACAGACAAATGCGGCTACCAACTGATTCTTTCTTCTCAACGGAATATATTATAAAATAACGGAAATAACTCGGTTCAAGTTAATAGAGTTTGGTTATCTCGCCTACCACGTCGGTGTTTGGTAGTTAATTTAGCCCCGAGTTATCATTATTGGCCTTTTTTTCGCAGCTGTTTTTCAATAGAACTATTAAATGCCTAAAACGCTCGACCTTTTGTAGATATTGAAAAAAAGAGGCATGCGCACCAGCTGTCCTCCAAAATTCTGCTTGAAGACCTGAAACCCGGTCTGTATTCGCAGTACAAACCATTCCTGAAGCGCGACGCCGGCTTTTTCAAGCGTCTGAAGAAGGTTGGTGGCCACTGCGACATCTTTCGATCTACCTGGGTTTCATTTCTCCTTTTTTTTCTCCTTGAAAAGTTGCTTTTTGAGAAGTGGCTGTGAATGCCCCACATGTGGGGGGTTCAGACATTTGGTCAGTGGCAATCTATGCACTGCTGTGGGATAGTACAGTGTGTGTTAATCGCGAGTCGCACAAATCACACCTGGTGTGTGGTCAAAACCGAAATGGCGCTTTCCTTGTTAACTATTCGATCCACTACACAGGCGCCAACGTAAATCGCCCACCCTTTACACGTCCTAAGTTTGCCTTGTGCATGCTTGTTGCTGCAAGGCCTTCTGCTTGATAAAGTACTGCTGTCGTAACTCTCTTCTAAGCCTTGCAAATTGACATTTCCTCGACAGACTGTGTTCCACCGAATCAGTGTGCAAATGCGGGACTGGTATGCCCTTATTTATGCAAAGTAAAGTAAATCACACACTGCATAGCTGTTGACCGAGGTATGTTGAATTTTAAGAGAGCTTGTAGACAAGTTTTTTCTTGGGCATCCCGATCTTTGCCCACTGCTGTGCTTAAAATCTTGTTTCTCCAGGCCCTCACTGACGGCACCCCAGAGGTCTGCATTTCTCGTGCTATTCAACGCTTTTTCCAGGAGCTAACATTGAGCTTCCTCATACCCCTGGTATGTTGTCTGTGTGAACCGCGTCATTGATTAGGCTCTTGTTTGCATTAAGTCTGTTTTGGGCCCCAGCATGTGGTCTTGAACCACGCCGGGGCCACGGAATTAACCCTGGTCCGATTACGCTTGCCTGATGCCCGCGATGAAGAAAAAGATCGTAGAGGACGTGGACACAACCGTTTACTTCAGGTTTCAACCACGTTGGTGTTGTTGTGTCGTGTGTGGGGTTTGCGCGTGTGTATTTATACCTCGGATGTGCGAGTCATACATGCGCTAAAATCGAGACCTAGGCGTGAGGATGATCCAAAATAAGTATCCATTTGAATGAGGGGGCAGTTGAGGATCCGCGCGGCTGGCGACATGCTACGAAAAAAAAGGAACCCTGTGTCGGAGGTGGAGCGACCGGGTGTGAATAAACACGATTCACGACAGGCCCTTCGGTGGCGGGTCTTGGCTCCTAATCACAGCTTGGGCTGAGGCTCACAAAGTGAACTTTCGCCGCGTCAAAATCGGCCTGGTCTTGACTCGGCATCGGCATTCCTGTTAAAACACAATAAAAGTAGACTAATCAGTCACTTTGTTACGTACGTAAACACTCGTAAGTAGAGGCGTCCAACATGAATCGAATCGAAATAAGGCTACTTTTAGGCGATCAACTCTACTCGATGAGCTAAGTCTTTCCATAAGAAACCAGCTCCTAGGCGCAATTTATTAGGCTGGCCTTTAGGTGAAAATGGAACAGCTCCGTCGGCCTTAGTTTTTGTTTTTTGAATCATCCAGGTGTGTTTTCAAGTTAGCATTAATTTAAAATGTCCCTCTCCGGATAACCAATCAATTCTAGTTTCGGACTTGATCAATATTGGAACGAGTCTAAATTTGCGTAGCGCGCGCGCTTATCTCGTTGGATCACGTCGACTGACCTTTCGTAGTGTTCCATTTAAGAATGAGGCAAATGCACGAGTCAAAAGCCATCCCCGTTTTACATCCACCTACATTTTAAAAGTTCTGCATTGCAGTTTGGTTGTAAAAAAAATGCAAGCTCATTCGTCGTGTTCACCAAAATTATACGGGTGCTGCATTTCTTCATTCTCAACTAAATAATAGTTCATTCCATAAACATCAAACATCCTTTTTCGATCCATTCACGATGGCTTAAACGGAGACATTGATTTCACTCTGTCTCAAGGCAGAAGCCATTTCGGGCTCTAAATTGAAAAGGTAAATTTTTCTTAAATTTCGGCTTAATCTGTGACCTTGATATATCCAAATTCTTGCTGATTGTTGTGTGGCGTTTAAATTAGTTCCAGACTGGTATGGAGTAACCCGCACAGATTTCGTTTAGCTTTTCGACTGTTCTGTGCTTCATTGCTGAAATTCCTAGGCAATGATTCTGTTCGTAGAGGTTTTCATACTACTAACACGAAAGTTTCCGCTGATTCAACTGAATACAACGCAGTTCAGAAGAGTGCGTCTTGTGTGTTACCTTGACAATTCTTCTGGTATCGCCACTCACCTTGTTGGACATGCGAATAAGCATCACACGCAATTCCTAGTCTAATTCTTGCGCGTTTTTTGCCTACATTCTAGGAGCAATACATCTCGACCCTTATGCCCCTTCACCGCGACATCTCGCCTTTTCGAGTAGGTTCCCTGTTTAGGTTCTGCTGCATGAACCGTCGACTTGTGCATGTGGGCTAGTCGTTGAAGAATTTGGCCACAGAGCGTACCAATCCAAAGCCATAATCACTGATCCCGGCATGTGACTTCTTTTTTTCGCATTTTTTTCTTTGTCTAAAGTGAATTTGAGTAAATCAAAGCAACCCAAGCTAAATTTGCAACTCCTTTCATTTCCATTTGAGTCAGACGACAAACTTGCACGATGTTCACACTTCCATCCCCAAATTTCAGAGCACTTTTTCTACTTGCTTCGATAGTAACAGCCAAAAAGGATGTATCGTATGTGCTTGTACTTGGTAACGCTAAACACCTTCCTTGTTTATTTGGTTTTGAAGTACCCATAATGCGCCTTTGTGCAACGTTCAAGTTGTCGCTGCTCCGACCCACGCTACTAACTCATTTTCAGTAGCATGCCAGTGTGTTTCAATTGTTTTTTGTCTGTTCAGCTGTTGTTATTTGAGCACTGCTAGTCAGCCACCTCACACAGCTACAATCTATAGAAATAACGCGCCTCTACCGTATTTACTCCGGCAAAAGGTGCTTAATCCTTTCCTGTACTGGCTCTAGTCGTTTTTTTTTCGCATCTCCCCCAATCCCTAGTGTGTGCCCGAACTGAATCGCTTCAATATGGACGATTTTTTCCGCACCTTGGAGAGAGCAGGACCGCGGCTAACCTGCGACGTGAAGGGCGACTGGGTTGGCCTTTACAAGTAAGTCACATGCCTGCGCAAAGGCCAGGTTGTAGTGCGTGGTGGTGCTTATCCAGCCCACATCTTTTCACTTAAGCGACTGTTTCAGGGTTAAAATATCCAGCTGATAAGTTGTTTCAATTAAACGCATAGCCATGTGCGTTTATTTGTCGCTGCAGTATGCGATTCGGCTTGGAGTGAACAAACGAGATCGATTTTGGGCCCTCACTTAATCAGTGGTGTCCACAATGGTGGTGCGCTAGCGAACATGTCAAATAAATTACTGTTTTTTTTGTAATTTCCAGGTCATTCTTCTCTGGTCCTCACTTCGTCCATTGGTTGAGTCAACGGGAAGCTGACATACGTCAGAAATTGCACTCCCTTCACTTAGATGCAATAATTCGTACAAACTTCAGCACCTGGCTTGAGGAGCGATCCGAGGTGGAGATAGTCGACATGATACTCCAGCTTAATCAGGAAGTTGTAAGTGTCTTAAATGTTGATACAGAGTAATAAATGCATATTCTCACGGAATTTTATTAGCCGCCTGAATTTCGTGGCTGTTTGCGTACATTTTAATTGCCTCGCGGAGTGTTTTGGGTAGGTGTTTATTGCAAGCACTCCATCTTGCGGCCCCAATGATGCATTTTCGATTGCGTTGTTTGCGCAAGCCCCAGAATCGGTCTGTTGTTGGTCGCTGTGACTGCCGTCGACGTCTGCACTTCCGCTTTCACGTGTGCGACTCCCGCATTAGCCTGCTCTGTTTACCACTTGGTGCTCTTCTATGAACGCTCAAGCATATCGTTTTACAGAATGTGTTCTGCCACATCCAGCAGCTCGTGATTGTCGCTTGTACTTTGGTTCGAGACCAGGTTTTGTTATGCCACCTGCAAAAATTAGCCATTTTTTTCCTTGTTTCCTGTGCCCAAAAAACTCGGATTTATTAAAAAAAATAGTGGTCTCTAGTTGTGAATGTGTCAGTCACTTGATAGGATTGGCTTAACGTAGGCACTTGATGCCTGAGCAGCGATTCCCCATCGAATCGCTGTGTAGGTCTTGTCGCTTCACTAATCTCCACGATACATTTTAGTGTCGCGCTATTTTCTTAAGGTCAACTTAAGGTCGCGTCGATCTTTCAAATATGCGCACTGGTTGATGTTAACTGGTTATAGTACAACCTGGTATAAATTCCAGAATTCCCTTTCTCTACCCAACCTAACTGCTAAAAACCATCCTCCAACTATGGAGCGTGAATGTGCAGAATAGCACAACAGCGAATTTTGTTTAGCTGTTTAAGGAAAATCGAATAAAATTATCACATTCACTGTCCCCTAGTTTTCTTCAATGCCTAATGTGTTATGTTCGAATGTGGTTTGTGAAACTACAAACCCGTCTGCACCTGCCGTAGTCTGGTTAGCATGAGGGCGACCTCATTAATTATGAATGTTCAGAGAAGGGAAGTTGATTTTACTACGCGGAGCTGTATACCCCTACATTTTACTTTTGAGAACCGGCAATCGATTTCACATTAGTATTTGTTCTCTAAATTACATTGAAATCCGGGTTATTTGGAGAAATTTGTCCTCAGCAATTAGGATTCAATTGCTGCACAACTGTCGTGTGTAACTACGCATAACCTAGGTTTATGGTGGCTTTTGGTTAGTTTAAACTCTGTACTTTTAAGTGCTGTTGCCACTAGTGAATCACCACAATTACGGCCCCAAGTAGCCGACGAGGCCTAGATAACATCGCACACACTTTACCAATGATCTGGTGCGTTTGTTGACCCATTGGTGTCCACATTCAGTACAAAACCCCGCCAGAAATAACCCACAAATGCGGCTGACAACGAGAACACCGCTGTTCCACTCATGGGGTTCATTTAAACCTGTCACAACAAATCAATTTTCCGTTATGGTTGGCTGTTGACGTCGCCCTTGCAGATATGAACCTCCTTGCATTGTATTTTCTTTCTCCTTTGTGAGTAGGCCAGTCTTCGTAAGAGCGGCAGCAACTGTGACGGAATCTGTCGGCAAATCAGAGTGCTGCTGCACGCCCTGCCGGATGATTTGCAGCAGGCCGTCGGTCGCAGCAACTCCGCGCTCGGTGTACATAGACAAGACTGAGTGGATTGCGTGTATTGCCCCCTCAAACTGTGTGTTTTACCGGGTTTTATCATACTCCGCTCACCTCGTGCTACTTTGTATACTTATTTTAAAGTAGTTTTTTTTTCAAATTTGCAACGAGCCATTTTTCCTTTAAGAGGGAGACATTGGCAGTCGTGGCTGCGGTAAAACTGCATCGTTCCTAGTGCTGATTGTCTGGCAGCTTGCATGCTTGGATTAGCCATCGCAGGCAGATGAGCATTAATAAACGAGTCACTTAATTATCTGTGTTAATTTTTTTATGCGACGGGTAGCTCTGGAAAGCAAAAAAGCATGCAGGCGCCAGAAGCACGCAAAGGTCAGACGCATGGAACTACAGTGTCACAGCAAATGTCACCAAATCTATTTCCCATGAAAGTGGACCAACTGCAAAATCCTACACTCTGCTAGATGCCAACAACCAAGCTGAATTGCTGGTCTGGTTTTTTGCGCAGCAAGTATGCGCACTTGCACAATGCCAGGTTTCGTTGTAGGTATCCTCGAAAATAGCACTGAGAAATGCGGCCTCGCCGTGTTTTGCATAGCCCGAAAGTGCCACACACGTCTCGTAGGTGGTTCCTTAACCAGCTGTTTTGGAGGTAAAAATCAGAAGGGGGAATTTACGGCTGCCGGTTGCGTACAGAAACCGCTTTCAGGCAAAACAGCTAGGGGGTGTCCACGTCGTCGTAACTGAGGCAGCACCAAGTGAGCCAGACCTGGTCACTCTTCAAAGCGTGGTGATGGGGATTCCATGGTTTATCTATCACGTGAGAAGGCTCACCGGATCGATCCAGGCCTTCTGAGTTCCGTCTGCAGCCACGATACGGTCGCCACCAGTGTCCTGTCTGCGCCGGCAGTAAGAGTTGTTGCAACGATGACAACGCCCCTGGGATTTACCAGATTGACTTTACACCCGTATTTTTCCATACATTTATGCGGTGTGCCTTTCCTGTGAAACACATCAGGCGCAATCTGAGGTCTCACACGAGTAGCCGTTGATTTTCACGCACTGATTCTACCCAACCCTCTTAAAAGTCAGTTTTTTAATGCTTCAACCGCTTAACTTCTTCCTAAAACAACAAGGACCCTGTCGCTAGTTATGATTTTAAGGCAGCATTTTCAATTGGTCCTCAATATGCCGCTTAGTTTAAGGAAGCAGGCAATATACGCCCGGATCAACAATGGGGTCGTATGCGCTACCTTCCGTGTCGTCGTATGAAGGTTTGCTTTCGCTAACACTTTGCCGCCAAGTGTTTTTCAAGATTAGGAAAGCAACAACCGATAATGCCTATTCGTTTAACTATTAACACAAACTTGACAGTTTCTAGGTTTAAAAAAGAAAACACATATTTTGAAGATTATTCTTAACTTTTAACCACAAAAAAAATCGGGAGAAAAGCAATTTACACACATCTCATTGTCCATAATAATTACTAAAAAAATACATAATAATTCATTTGAATGTAAAATGGTGATACGCATTCAAACACACACACACACGCAGACACACCTTGAAAGAGCGTCTAGAGCACCGTTAGGGTAGTTGTCTCTCATGCAGGGAGTAAAGTCTGGACTGGGGCCTGAGGAGGGGAAGGAGGAGGAGAATTGCACCAAGACTGCGGGAACGGTGGGAGGCGCCGTTGCCGTGATTCTTCAAAAACTTGGGGGTGGGTGGGGTTAAACCGATTTCGGGACAGCGGGGACACATATTGATGCTGCTGACAAGTATTTGGTCCGGGATTAAAACGTGAATAAGAGTAGCGAAGCTAAAGGAAAACACAAAGAAGCGCCAGTTTTAGGGCTTTGGTTGTCAAATTGCAGCCAAAGAAGAATTGAAGGTAACCTACTGGTGAGATTCTTCAAAAATACCACAGATTATAAGTTGATGATTGATAGCACATGGCATAAACTACTGCAATTGTCTAGTCGTTCGAATTTCAAGTCACCGCCATTAATCCATCGGTTCACACACATTCGATATTTAAAGTATGAAAAATGTGTCAGGTAAATATCAGCGTCGGACTTCTTGCTCGTCCTTACCATTTTGTACTTCCGACACCACATGCCGGCCAGTACAGTCCGTTCCATCTATTATTCCTAACTAACATTGGACACTTATTGTTAGGCCTTCGTTGTCAACGAAAACTTATATCCATACAACTACTCGTTAGCACCACTGGCTGTTAAAATAGCGACTACTAAATATGAAGAGATAGGAAATTAGAACAAGGACACACAGAAAATCCATCACTTTATAAAAGAACAATTCATTAAATTAGAAAACAAAGCCTAAAACTCACGAAAAGTCATGCACACTAGCTGCTCTCTTTGCGTCTGTGGAGCAAACTAGATCGCTTCAGTTGGATTAACTCCGCTGCCGTTGTTCTCAGCGTCAGCCTGTTGCTGCTCCTGTTGCTGCACCATTTGCTGCTCAAACAGACTACGCCGATGCTCCTCCACAAGGGAGCCAAAGCTCGTGTCTAGCCAGTGGCGAATGTCCGCGTAGGTCACGATAATCGCCCGCTCGCCCTTTCGGCTGACGAGGCACAGGCGTTCTTGCGAGGCGGCCTCAACCTAAAGACGCAGGAGACAATGAGGACGCGGTGCGTAGTGGACGGTCTAAATTTCACGTCTATTCCCTCTCGCTCGCAACCGAGTAGTAGTTGAGCACCGACTTACATGTCAGCCGGGCCGCCGATTTCTAAATCTGGGCAGGAACACAACAATGGTAGAACCACCCTCGATCAAGGGTCAAATTTACCTCGGTGTAGCTACGTGCATCGCCTCCAAGCTCCAACAATCCGGTTGCCGTGATGTGAATTTGAGCCACTTCAGGGTCGTTACAAGGTCAGAGCTGCCAAGAGACCCGCATGGACTTCTGCAATCTACTATACACTTAAGTGAGAAGTTCAAACAATAATCGAGGTCGTGGGCTGGTCACCTAATCGGACACTTATCACGTTGGCGCAAAAGTAATATCCGCTTTTTTACATTTTTGGGATTGTATTCAGAGAAATTCCTCCATTATGCTAATTTTAACGTAGGCTGCTTTCAAGAATAAGTAATTTTATAACCACAGTTTTCTTTACATAAAACATTGCAAAGGGACATTACTTTTGATAATTTGTGAATACTGTTTTGTCGAACTTAAAAGAAGTTGCGCAGTTCCCTATCCATGAAGTACAATTGACGCAAACCAAAATACGGCGCAAAACGATGGCTAGTGTCCACTACATAACTGAAAGGAAGCACCTACGTAGTAAGAAGGCGGCATTTATGCATCGAAGTGTGGTTGTTGTGGACATGGACACAAAACTCAACTCAGCATAACCGACCTCTCGTAAACCACAACTTCTTTTGCACATATTGAGCGAAACAAAACATTGCCAAGAGAAGGAAACAAAAGCCCTGAGGTGATCTTAATATTGGCGAATCGATTACTGATACTTGCCGTTCCCCAAATTCCTCAAGACTAAGGTGCCACGGAAAAATGAAACTGAAGTAGACCAACCTTGTTCAGGACGGTTACGATGTGTGCGAGATCTAAGTGCGGTGCACCGCGTTGGTCCACCTGGTGGAAAACAAAGTCGCGAAACAGTTTCAGCATGTAGCGGTCCCCGGTCTCTGACCACTCGGGTTCCCGATGATCCAAGCGCCTCGTGCTAAATTTAACAAGCGTAGACTTTGGCTGCTGAATTATGCAGTGGAGCTAACACTTTGTGGTGCACACCTACTGGATGTCAATGTGCTCGGAAAGGACACAGTCGTTAAGATCATAAAACACCCAGAGACAAAGCATGGCAACCAAAACGTGGGATTCGTTTTACTTCCTAACATGTCATCGCATAAAACGCCGGCAACACGAAAGGTTAGACGAATAAAAACGCAAGTGGGTTGACCGCGTTGGAATTAGGTGTACAACGCTACAGTGGTAGTCATTATAAAATACCCCGGATTATTTATAAAAAAAGGTAAAACCGAAATGCTTGTACTTACTCGTGCCGTTCGACCACGGAGTTTAACTTGCAGATCAAACGGAAGAGTCGACCGTTCTCAAGTTCCTGAAACATTTAAAAAACCACAAAATTTAAAAATATGACCTATGTTGAGATTTTACTGTTAAAATGGGGACGACTATTTCAAGTTTTAATTACTTCTACTGATACCTCATGGTCAGTGAAATAGCAAAAAGCCTTAAGTATATTCTCTATCCAAATGCTAGTTTCAGCGTTAACACAACCAAACTAACCCGGAGTAACTGACGTTCCTGGTACTTGTTAACGCTGCAGATTGTGGACAGATGGTCATAGGCATGATTGGCAGTTGCCAATACTAGAGCGTCGACGGAAGATAAAGTGCCAGTTAAAAGGTCTTGCAGGAGGTTTGGTAGGCCTTGAGGGAACACTTGTTCTAGGATGGACAAGTACTGGGTAGGCTTCTAAAAGGCGAAAATCAATTCGCATTACCACTGTTGTGAAGCATGTTTATTCACACCGCTTAATCCGATCGCTCCACCTCCGACACAGGATTCCCCTTTACGCAGCATGTCGCCAGCCGCGCGGATCCTCAACTCCCCCCTCATTCAACCGGATATTTATCTTGGATTATCCTCACACCCAGGTCTCGAGGTTAGCGCATGTATGACTCACACACGCGCAAACCCCACACGCGACACGACGACACCAACGTGGTTGAGATCTGAAGTAAACGGTTGTGTCCACGTCCTCTCCGATCATTTTCTTCATCGCGGGTATCAAGCAAGCGTAATCGGCCCAGGATTAATTCCGTGGCACCGGCGTGATGCAAGACCACATGCTGGGGCCCATAACAACAAAAAATGAGATTATTTAAGAGACAGGAGACAAAGTGGAACTACTGCCAATGTACCAGGAAATGCCCAGCCCTACTTTGTGCAGGCTAGACACGGCGGTTCACAAGCATCATACTCGTAAAAATAAATAAAAAACTATTTCGCTACCCATGTTCGCTTCCGGGTTTGTATTGATTTTACCGGTCTGTTCAAACAGAAGGCGACACCTCTCAAATGATTCCATCCATGGGGTCGAGTAATCGACCAGGATCTATAACCTCCATTTTAGTATACATGTCTGGGGTTAGGCCAGTTCAAATCAACTGGTATTCGAGTCGAGAAAGGGGCATGATTACCTTCATAGCAAGGGGTGTACCAAAAATAACACCAAGCATGAGTTTTCCCAGGGCCACAAAGTCTCTCGCCTAAAAGTGTAGAAAGAATCTAATTAGATCACGACACTTAAAATTCAAAACACAGTATTCGCATAGCAGGTGTTTTTTTTTCTTTGTAAACGTATTTCATGGCAGAATATTACGTAAAAATACATCAAGGAACAACTAATGCTCGGTAATTCACGACGAGCAAGTTCAGAGAACAGGCTACCAGAACCATGGGCAAGAAGCTTACCTTAAGCTCTGCCATTGTGTTGGCCATTGTTGAATGGTTGATGACATCTTTCAAGCCGATGCAATTGACGAACAACCTGCAGCATTAGCATTAAAATTCACAAAAACTGTGAACTCGGGAGCTCTACCAAGAGGCTCCAGTCTTTCGTAATAAGATTACGTTGGTAAAATTTAATCAATGTCACCACAGGGTGGTCTAAGTGTAACCGAATCCCAGTTACTAGTAATAAAACTATTAAGGAAACAAAATTGTTTTACCACTGAACGACGTTGCATCCACACATTTATTGTAGGATCGTGTAATAAGCCTTTTATTTCCCTTATGTGTAATGGTTGTCAATAATTAGGGCCCCGGGTACATCTAGGCCACTTTAGTGTAACCCCTGAGGCAGCACATAACGCCAAATAATTACACTAACAGTACATTTGAATAAAACTCTCACTAAATAAATATAAGTAGAGCTATTACCGTGTACCGTCCTGAACGAGGATTTTGCTGGGATGCAGCACGCCGACACTGCGGTTGAGAGTTTGGTGTGCGAATCGGAGGGCCTGGGTCAACTGCACCAAGAACATCCACGCTGTTCGTTCTGGCAGGAGGTCAGACGGAGGTAACTCGCCTGAAGCACAATGGTCACCACTGAGTTCAGGGGCATTTGACGCGTATCAAAAATAACCACCCAGGCTGCTAGAAGATTGAATCGTGCAAAATTCCTACACAAAAATCCCGAGTACGGTTTTGCATAAATTAACCTATACCTAAGGAAGGTCGCGTAAGCGGATTTGATAAATACACGGGAGAAACTAACTAGGCGTCGCTGCTATTGGAGAAACTAAAAGCGTGCCTCGAGGCCTCAATGCTCACTAACACCAGGGTAAGAAGCAACACGTGTATGAGTCAACGTATTAAAACTTCTAGAACAGTTAAAAAAGCTTTAAAGAAGAAATTAAATATGTAACAAGGTTCCATACAGGGAATCGTAAATAAAATATACCAGAGGACTTGGCTGGATCACTCATGTGGATTTGTTGCAGAGTGTAGCAGCAAGGAAGGAAATCGTAGACGAAAATCACGGCTGTAATAAAATTAAAACTGCGATGAGATTAGAAAGCTGCTTTTAGAGAGGTGGAAGAATATCAGATAAGTGTTTAGCAGCATAACGAATTTGGGGATTTTGAGGTCGTCAAAACATGTCATAGATAATGGGGCTTAGCAACATGGAACCGGCATTTTGCACTTACGATGGAAATGCTAAATGATCAGAATAAGTAGAATAAACCATGGTGAGGCAAAGGCTCTTACAGTTGTCTCCGAATTCGTCAACGGGAACTACATCGCGTAGTTGAATCACGGAGGGGTCACTGGCATCGCAGAACTGACGGGCGAGGAAATAGGCCTCTGAGGGTAGCGGTTCCAATCTCTCCGGAAGGACTCGCCGCAGCACCACAGGCATAGAAAGACGCGGTGACCAGGCTTTAAAGCACTGCGTAGGCAGTTCCAGCGCCTCTGATACACGAGGCGTACTCGCACCTTCCAGTGGGTTCACCAGAAGATAGGGACCCAGGGTTTGAGGAAAGTCTAAAAATTGCAACGCCGTTCATCAATTAGTTCCCGAATTTCGTTATCGAAAAGAAACGAGCAACGAACCAGACAACGCCTAATTTATAAGACACAAGTAAAGGAACATAAGCCTTATCGGTGTGCCACTATCGACTGCATGAAATTTTATAACTTCTTTAAACAATGTAGGGCCTGACCAGGAATTCATGACGATGAATGCAAGCGCTAAATGCCACATAAGTATTCACAATGTTAAGGTTAGTTGATAGAAAATGCACATAGCGCAAGTAAGTTAGTAATAGACACGCGGATTATGGGAGTAAACAAATTCCCACCAGTTGGTTAAAGAAACCTTTTAATTCACCACGTAGCGCTCGACTAAACCAGAAGTGGTCAACTTTGAAAATCCCCGGTGTAATGCTCGCCCAGATATGCCAACCACTCCAATGTGGTAGTCAAGAGCTGTCACACCAAGGTATGCTGGTGCTACATGGGGATACGACTAAGAAAAACCCTGAGTTGGTCTGAAAAACGAGAGAAGGTTCCTCAAGGGTAACCACCAATTTCAAACAAGTGGCCTACATTTACGAAAGACCTTAGTAATACTGAAGTTTAGAAGACATTAGATTAGCCAATGTAGTCATTGGTTAGTGTTCTACGCGAACCACAAACCTACGCGTAACTTCAAGTGACCAGATGAGCATGAGTCTTGGGGGAAGCTGATTGGCTTACCAGCAACCAATCATTGGCTGAATGCAGTTACCGAGTGCACGTCTGATTTAGAATTTAGCCAACAAACCACTAAAGCGCTATGTAGATGAGGCTGAGGACCGTGCGGCGTTACAAGTAAAAAGGGCGCAAATGTGCCAATATTGGTAAAACCACCAGATAACCAGATCGACTTGCTTCTTCACAAGATTTAACCACAGGAATCGTAAGGATCCAGAATGGGCTAAAAAAATACCACGGCCCTGTGCAGTGCAGAAAATCGTTCTACCAGGGCTCGGAGTTTACTCCAGAAAAATTAAAGAAAAACGGCAGGAAAACTTCGAAAAATAGGATGGCAAACAAAAACGAAACAAAAAACAAGGAACTGAAAATAACCTTAAAATTACCTGGGTCTCCATAAGCACGAATTAGTATAGACATAAATAATGTAATAGCGTATCATAATTAATCAAAGAATTGCAGACGACAAATGCTGTGGCAATGGCCACGACTGGCACAACAGACTTAATTTCTAAACGACTTTTCCGAAAGACCACAAAGGAACGTGTGCCTAGATTATTCAGACAATGCCCACAATACCAACGCAGTACCTCGACCGCGAATAGTTTATGAGAATCTTTGTTCATGAAATACAATTTAGGTAGATTATATGCTTTGAGGACAAAAACAAGTTCAGGTAATCAGACTGCGTCCAGAACACATAAATCCCATCGTGAAGCGACATCCGCACAAACAAGACAATAAGCATCTGTTTACATAAAGAAACAAAAAGGTGTATTCTTTATTAGACTCACTAGACTTTGATGGCGGAGTGAGGATGCTTGCTCGAAGCTTGTTTCGAAGAGCCTAGACGAAAAATAACAGGATTGAAAACCAAAAAATAGTCAAAATCAAAGGAATATCGATTCACAAAGTTAATGAAACAAACAAGATTCCGAAAAGTCATTTTTGCGTTCATAACGGATGTTGCACAACAAATTTTACAAGAAATAATTACTGAGCACTTGCTTTGAAGCTTCAAAAGCACAAATGGGCAAAGTGCTGAAAATAGAGTATAAATTGCGTCGATTGGATGACCAAAGTAATTTGGAATTGGAGCAAATCTTTTGCCATTTTGCATCGTTAAAAGCTTACTAACACGCGAGGCTAAGTAAAATTACAAACCACAGAACTAGGAACTGTAAATTATGTAGGCGAAAAATGCAAGTGCATAAGAAATGCAAAAAAGCGCCCAAGTAATGGACTCACACGGTCCGCTTTCAAAGTCAATACCCTTGATTGAGTACCGATCGATTGAGCAGGTAAGAAAGTCAGAAAAGCTATTAAGGACCTTAAAGACAGGGCTGACGACAGCTCGAGAGGAAGCGTATAGGCGTCATGACTAATATCACTCAGACGTACTCACTGGGACTTGACCTCGGAACGGTACTCAAGCGCGATATAGGCAATACCTGATGGAGTGCTTGATCCATGTACGAAACGCCAGAGGACCTGTCGGTGAGGAGATTGCTCTTCAAGTTATTCGATCTCCCAGTCCTTAGGTGGTCTGCGACAACAGCAGGTGCAGCAGGATTCAAAAGCCATTGAGAATAATCAGGTTGGCCTTTTGATATCTCTGCCTGGGCGTAAATTGCCGATGATGGAGTAGAGGAGAGCATAGGATTAAAGGAACCGCCCCCATCACATGGAACACACCGAGGAGGTACTTTGTGTGGTCGGGGAGCCTGGGGTCCATTAAAGCCAGTGATTTCGTTAGAAAATGTTGACCGTTGATTAATACCAGAGGACTTGGACTGATCAGCCGGACGCGGAGGAAAGCGGCCAGAAATAAAGGTGGATTTCAAAAGATTATCCTCGAACATCTTCGGGTCCAATCCACTACTTGACTTTAGAAACAGAGATGAGTGAACGTTGATAACTGCGACAAAAGTGCATAAATTTGCTATCCCAATTTTGCAACAAATAAGCAACTCCTATTTGATAAGTTTGCAAAACAAACCCCGAAAATGCATCAAAATTATAACCAAAAAGAGTAACCATTAGGTGAGTTTATTGCACAGTATTGCCATAATTCAACCGTCGAACCTAGTATAGTTATGGGCTGACGAATAGGTAAGTGCAAAAAAGGTAGTTCAACATATGTATGATAAAACGATCAACAATTTACCAAAACGCGCTTGATAAAAAGTTTTGAAAAACGTGCAACTGTAATAATCGGTGCAAAATCTACAGATTAACCAGGCACCAATGACATAAATTTCTAAAGTTTGTGCAGTCATAAGAAATGAAAATTACTACCCTAAAAACAAACTTCAAAGAATTGATGAAGCGAAATCATTTACACAAAAACTCACATCCGGAAGCTGGCCTAAAAGCTTGCTCCTGTCCACCCAAGGACCAACGTTAAAAGGCTGCGGTGGTTGAAATGCCTGGGCTGAAGCATAAGCTGATGTACTACGCCTAGATCCTATCCTGTGTGTAGAATCAGTATTCTGATACGGAGAATTAAGACAAGCGTTCGCAAGTGAAATTGAAAGTGACGTTAAATCATGGCACTCCGTATTCTATAACACAATTAATTCCTAAAATTATTGACAATACGGTAAGATTATGGGAATTGAAATTATAGCGCGTGGGGGGAATTATCGGTGCAGAATTTCCTTGCTGGAAAAAGTTGGCCATATTGTAATTGCCAAGGTCAACAAAGAGGCTAAGTCCTAAAAGGTTCGTCAGAACTATATTCGAACATTACCTAAGAAGAGCTGCTGAAAGAGACCCTCTTCGACAGACACAAAGAACAGAATAACGGTCAACTTCAAACCTACTCACTAATCAACTAATGACTTAAACGAACCAGAGTTTTATTTGCTGCTTTATTATAAAAAGTAGTTTTCAACGCCTAAAAATCCGCCCTTGCAACATTAAAAAATATCATAAAATTTTCAAGCTTTTTTCTCATGTAGGTGAACAAAGTGTGTATCTGTTATGATGGCAAGGCTTTACAAAAATGAATCATTTTCAGGAACATTTTTTTTATTTTGTTTGCTTTATGTATATAAGTTTAAGACGCAGCAATCGAAAAAAGTATGTAAAGTTTTTTTGGTTTAAAGATAAGGGTGCAACATTCGACAATCCTACGGCATATATTCTAATATGGTAAAGGGCTGTTATTCCTTGACATTTGATAATTTCAACATTTTGTAGAAAATATCGCATTGCCTTTAATGACATAATATCAGGTATGATATCAACTATAGCGCTTTTTCTGACATAAATTTGATTTTGATATGTATATATGTTTAATATATGTTGTATAAATCTCCTTCACAAAACAAAGTTTTATGCCGCTGCAAATTTACGAGGAGAATATCTACCTAATCTATTAGGGATCAATTTTTTGAGTATATCGCTGTCAGTACATCGGCTGCTTCGTTGACTTAATATAATTTCATTAATTTATACATTAGGGCATCAAACAACATTCAGATTATGTGGAGAAGAATAAGACAGTAGCGATTAAGGAATTTCAACCAAAACAACACACTACCGACACCTGAAATATGACAATATGGGCAGTGCGGATTATCAACTTTTACCATGGGAATTAACATGCACATTTTGAACTATGTCAGAATACGAATATGTGTGTTGGATATAGTGTTAGGACAAAAAGTAAAAAACACGTCTTATTTTGACTTTACAAGTCGTCAACTTTAATCAGATAATTTAATATTTTGCAAGGTAGCCAGTGACTACCAACAGACGAATTAAATATAGTTTTAAGCATACGAACGTAATAATATCGAATTTGATTTCAAAATCGGAAAAAAATTTTTGTACACTTCGTAATGTAAAAATTAATATGCTCGTACTCCAGTAAGAAAACTACACGTTAAAAATGAAATACATTTACCGGAATATCCCACCTGAAGTGATTTCAGCGCAAAAACGTTTTGAACTGCCGTAGGCATTTTCATCGACGTGAACACGAAGTTGCTGAGCAGTTAAAAAATGGGATCTAATGGGACATTATAGCTCACAAATCTGTCCATTAAATAACTACATCAAAGGCTTACTCGAGTTGCAATTGGGTTTGATTTCAAAGAACATTTTGTGAGAAAGTGCATGTCATTAAATCTTTTTGCTGCAATGATGCACGTGTCAGTGTCTAGAGGAGTTGAATGGTCACCTGAGTGTATGCATTCTATCCATTGTCTGGAAGCCATTAACGCTTGAAGATGCTTAGTTTAGCAGTTGAGGAACCATTATTTGTGCAAGTTTTTATGGCATGGAAACGTGCTTACCACGTTCTGACAGTGTAATGACTGAAGTTGTGATGCCTGAGTGACCACCCTCTAAGGCCCGTAGAGCTATATTCGGTTTTTACGTATGGAGCTGCATTTCTTTACAATTTAGTCTATTTACATATGTCATCTGAGTATTTACACAGGAGGCAAGGCTATGTTTAGCAGTTCTGTTCTCAAAATCATCAAAATTTAGTCTTTTTTAAATCTCTTTTTGCCTAATTCACTGAAACCTCTGTGCCACTGTATGTAAGGCTATTTTCTGAAGCGTATGAGCAAGCTAACGAGCATGTATCTACTAGCGTTCACTGCTAAAACCTTAATGCACGTATCTTTTACATGAAAATTTAAGCATATAATTATCAATGTTGCATTCGACGAACAGTCTAGTTGATCAGCCACATTCGAGACTTTTCATATTTAACAGACTTATATTGAGCATTTCTAATTTGGACTCTCTTTCTTAACTGAAATTGTCTACAGAACGTTTTTAGGTAGCTAAAACGCTTGTCGACCCGATGCAGAGGTGTGATCGCACGCCTCCTGAGTTCATCACAGAATGTAGTACTGCTTGTGAATTGGAAGTCGATGCAAGCCATCCGTGAGCCGAGAACTGAAGGAGGGCATGCAAGCGTCAAGAACTGCTTTGCTTCTGAGCGTTCATTATTTGAATTAATTATTGCGAAATTGTTGGAGTCCAAGTGATTAATCATTGGTTGAAACGAAACCCTTGTTCTTTAGCGATACGATATTTGTGTCGGGTTTTGTCTAAAACAACGAGACAATTGATATTTTTCTACCCGAGCACTTTCCCGCTGTCTCTCCTAATCTTGTTATTTCAAGCAACACGGGCACTGTTTACGTGAAATCCAATTCCTTATATTTAGTCAAATGTACAAATTGCGCCTCCTGTTTCGTTTAGTTCACTTCACGTTGGGTCTAAAATTTAAGCGATTTTGTCAATGCCGCAAAACGAAAAGTTTGTCCTTTCATTGGAAACAAAAAACTAGCTCTCATTGATGATGTTCAGTTTGGAGTGGACAATTTACCTAGAGTGATCGCAATGGACCATAAAGCCAATTTCGATGTGTCAAGTATGGGCAGAAACAGCGATTGAGTTGACAACGACTTACTGTGATAACATTCGCCCCAGACCAAAAGACGAGGGTTTTGATCACATTAGTGACAGATTTAAATAGGTTTGTGTAATGTTATCAGGGATCATTAAAAAATTAGTTTAATGAAAGGTATGGCATCATTTCTCCTTATTTCTCTCTGTTAGACAACATAGTAAGCAGGCATTGTTCCAACTAAGTAGTTTGTGTTCTTGGTTTAGGGATGCTTCTTAGCAAAACAATAAACATTTTGGCACACAAAATTAGTATGCTTCAAGTTCTACGTTTGCATTACTAGATATGTGCTTGAGATTTCGTTCAAAATAAACAACGATAACAGAGCCAGATGAATACCGCCTTTATCGTAGTTGCCTAGGTTTACGCATGTTTGGCGTATTTTACTTGTCAAATTATACTCTTCATTAAAGATACCACGTTTGTGCAAGAAGGACTGCCGCATTAAAATCCACCCACAAACTGTACAAAAGACATCGAGCCACCGCACTCCTATTTTAAATAATGCTGCTAAAATTTCTTTTGCATTTCCAAAGAAAGTCTAGTCCATAAATCTGCACACACTGTCCCAAATAAAGCAAATTCATTTGTCACTCTTTACAGAAATCGTTCAACTAATGCTATGGACAGGATTTCCAAAACATTGGTAAATCGGTGGCCATGCATTGTGCATTTTGCACGTCATGATGTACAGTTCAGAGACTAGAACAGAGCCCCAGTACGCAAACCTATGTTGCGCTATTTGGGCTTCACAATTGTTATATTTTAGTGCGCATTTAAATTCACGCATTCTTAATCAATAACAGCACAACAAAATGAACGTTCAAGATTTTTATTGCTGCAATTCATAACGGGGACAATTTTACTATTACAACGTTAGCTAATGTAGAAAATAACAAATAATACAAATCAACGATGTAAGGCGTTGTTCGACACTTTCTCCAAATTTAGCCTTCTTCGCCTTCTTCTTCCTCGAACTCGCCCTCTTCTTCCGCGCAGGCGTCTTGATATTGTTGGTATTCGCTCACCAGATCATTCATGTTTGATTCGGCCTCAGTAAACTCCATTTCGTCCATACCCTCACCAGTGTACCAATGTAAAAAGGCCTTTCGTCTGAACATGGCCGTAAACTGCTCACTGATTCGCTTAAAGAGTTCTTGAATAGCTGTGCTGTTACCCACAAAGGTCGAGGCCATTTTTAAACCTCTTGGAGGAATATCGCAAACTGCAGTCTTGACGTTGTTTGGAATCCACTCGACGAAGTAACTAGAATTCTTGTTTTGAACATTGAGCATCTGCTCGTCAACATCCTTCATGGACATTCTTCCACGAAATATCGCTGCAACCGTCAAATATCTACCGTGTCTAGGGTCACAAGCTGCCATCATATTTTTGGCGTCAAACATCTGCTGTGTTAACTCGGGAACTGTGAGTGCCCGATATTGCTGGCACCCTCTGCTGGTGAGGGGAGCAAACCCTGGCATAAAAAAGTGAAGGCGCGGAAAAGGGACCATATTAACAGCCAGCTTCCGAAGGTCGGCGTTCAGTTGACCAGGGAAACGAAGACACGTGGTAACACCAGACATTGTTGCACTGACCAAATGATTAAGGTCGCCATACGTGGGAGTTGTCAGTCGCAAAGTACGCAAACATATATCGTACAAGGCTTCGTTATCAATGCAGTAAGTCTCATCTGTGTTCTCAACGAGTTGATGAACTGACAACGTCGCGTTATAGGGTTCCACAACGGTGTCCGAAACCTATACCAGATAAGTAACAAAAGATAAAGAACATACCTTTGGGGATGGTACAACCGAAAACGTGTTCATGATTCGATCGGGGTATTCTTCTCTAACTTTGGATATCAGAAGTGTACCCATGCCCGAGCCAGTGCCGCCACCCAGCGAGTGAGTTAACTGAAAACCTTGAAGGCAATCACATGACTCCGCTTCTTTTCGAACGACGTCAAGCACGGAATCAACTAGCTCAGCGCCTTCAGTGTAATGGCCCTTCGCCCAATTGTTCCCCGCACCACTCTGCCCGAACACGAAATTATCTGGGCGAAATATTTGGCCAAACGGCCCAGCTCTGACACTGTCCATGGTCCCTGGTTCCAAGTCAACCAATATGGCCCGAGGAACGTATTTGCCACCTGTAGCTTCATTGTAGTAAACATTAATGCGTTCGAGTTGAAGGTCGGAATCGCCGTGGTAGGTTCCAGTTGGATCAATACCATGTTCATCTGATATAACTTCCCAAAACTACAAAATTACAAACACAAATCAGAGACTTGCCTTTCCGCCAATCTGATTACCACATTGACCAGCTTGAACGTGAACTATTTCTCTCATGTTCTCATGCGCCGAAACAAGTAGCAGTACTCAAACTCCCGCCTCGTTAACTGCGATGTTGCCTGTGTTACTGAACAAACTTTCATTTTAACCAATCGATAACATTCCTCATTAACTTAAACTGCTTTAACTGCCAATGAGCGAATCCAAAAGCTTTTCGCGAACTTTGACGAAAAGTCTGTTTTGGTGTTTATTTTTGACCAAATTATAAAATTCAAAAAATATATAAGAACCAGAGTGAAAAATTGCTGCACATACGCTTAAAAGCTATGCCATGCACGAATATAATGCCTGCCAAAATTAGCCCCAAATATGATCCATCTCTGCACTTTGGTTGTCCGCATTACATTAGATTTGTGAGTTTTCTCTCAAAATTCATTTATGACATCAAATTTACCTGCCTAACTGACCTGACATTTCAATGCACCACAACTGATCTCGGTGTTTAGTTTTCTTGCATCCCCCTTACGATGAGCATTGACTCGCGCCTACGCAACTGATCCTATTTTAATTTTACTTGCCACTGTGATTTTCCACTCGATTTTGATTATCTTTCCAGTCATTTATAGCATTCGGTGGCAAATAAAATTTCAGGAATGGAACAGTGAGCTTATTCCATATTCCAATTCCTGGTATGATGCTTCATAGTTTGTGATGAATTGATGTGTGAGAATTGATGTAGCTGTATTCGTCATCACACGACGCAATTAGTGTGTGCATGCGTGTTCTTGGTTGGGCAAACATACGTCACATCTTTAGCGTCGGAACAGGATTAAGGATGGACTTTACCAAACCGCACTCGTTGCAAATTACTCACGAACTGGACAGTGTCATTGCGACAATTGCCTGCTGGTTTTTATGTTTCAATTGGTTTTATGTTGAATCAGGCAATTTTTGTTGATTGTGTTCTTCAGGCAATTTTTGGACCAAACAATGCTCGATTGCCGAAATTGACGACGTAGCATTCAGCCACAATTTATATGATTACAGGATTGCTTTAAATTATGTGGTGTTCATAATCGAACACTCACACTTATATTTCTGTCTAGGTGTTGGAGGCCTTGAAATATCTTTGTACTGCTGCAAAAAACACAATATCATTCGCCAGATTAAATGCAGATATTCTTGCCGTGTGATTTACGAATTGTCCTTAAGCTCCATTGATGCCTCGTAATGTATCCAAGAGATTCTGATGACTTTGAAACATCCTTATTTAGCTGATTTACATGGAATTATGTTAGGTTGAGAGGTGATTTCGATTGGTTTCATCACTGGAAGATGCCACATGGAAAGTGCCAGTGGAAAAATAGGAGCGTAGCTAACTACATGTCAATGAGGCTATTTTAAGCCTTTGAATAAGAGGAGAAACTGGTCTGGGACAACTGTGGATGAAAATCACCTGTGTAGGGAGAGCGCAGCCAACAAGCATGACTCGACTTGACGGATGTTGCGGGGTTTTCGCTTAATATCTGCAACAATATAACCTCACTCCTTGCTTCATTCGCCTTCAAATAAGAGATGTAAGCGTTCTAAGGACGTTAGAGTTGTTGACCTGCTCGCAATTGGTTTGAGCGAGCATAAAATGCTCGATATGAATTGACATTGCAAATCCGTGTAAAACAGGTGCACGATAACGAAGAAGCTGATACAAATAAATGACAAGAAGCGGTACTAGTTGTTTTTCTTGTAGTAACGCTCTGCTACAAGCATCTGGCCTTCTGTCACATTATTTTTATCTTTCACCATGCCTGCTCTAAAACAGATTTCAGTGTGAAACAACATCTATTGGTGAAGGAACGTTAATTGTTTAGAATGTATCGTAATATAAGACATTACAAGGTAAAAGGCAATGCCTGTTGTGGTATCTTCTTTCACTTGAGCCAACAAACCACCTTTGCCAACAGTGTGCCAACTAAAAAATTAAACCTGAATTTCTCCTTTTTATTGAATCCGATTCATTTGCTTGACACGAGCCATCTCTTCTCTAGTTATCGTAATAAACAATATTTGGTTGGTTATATGGTTCTTACCTTAGCATATGTCGCCCTCAAAAACATGGTATTTGTCCGATGCCGGTTGACCCGATGCAGTATTCCTCGTTAGGTTAGAACACTGCCTACTCGAGTCACAAAGTATTGTAATGGCACAATAAGTCCTATATGATTTCGACTGGCCTCAAATTGCGTCAAAATTTGTACCATCATTACTCGTGGTTAGGTTATTTGGACTGGATGTCGGAATCCCTGTCGACTTGTGTTAACTTGCCCATTTAATTTTTTAACACAATATATTTTTAAAAATGATATCTGCGTAATCTCACTATGCATTGGGCGAAATTGTAACATTGATTGTCTTCGTTTATTTCGTCAAATAGTGAGGGAGCTGTTCTAGGTCATGACCCTTTATTTACAGTGTCACCGTTGAAAGTTCTGGTAATGGCTTCAGGAAATTATCGATTATTTGGACCAAAACAAAAGTATGGATCTATTTAATTTTCTCTAAACCTGTCTATAGACGTAATAGTCACAGGAGTTCGATCAACGGACTTGTTCGGCCACTCAAGGAAAGCAGTCCAGCTCGAAATGTGTTTAGTGAAACAAATCTTCCACCCCCTTACCAAATCGTAATGCTTATATTATTTATTTATACAAAGGCTGATAATATCAATGGTTTGGGGAGCCTTGTCTGTGACTGCGGAAAACAGTCACCCTGTGAATTATGTAGTATTCGCGTTCATATGGCAAAAACGCTGCATTCGGCGCTGCCGTTTGTTGATCGCATTATACGGATGAATTTTCTAAACGTAGACGCGCAACAAGACAAGTAGGATATTGTCAATTTTTGTACAATTGTAGAAAATAGTGCATTGGTTGCATTCAACAATAACCTTAAAAAATATTTCAAATCCTATCCGGCAGTTAAAAGAAGGTTTGTTCAGATTCCTTTTGCAATTCTAGAACTTTGTTTTATGCTAATGCGCACGATACAAAAGAACCAACTTGCAATCAATTGATCTTTGAGCGTGACGCACATGCAGAACATTCCCAAGTCGCAGTTCTTTGGGTACGTTGATTTTTCGTGGTCGATTTTGACCTCACCCACGTTTTACTCCAGACAGATGACAATCAATGCCGGGGCCCAAGCAAAGTGAAGTGTACCGACTTTTCCAAAGAACGTCCACTTAAGTGGCTATCTGACTGCTTCACCAAGGAACAGGAATCAGATTTCTTTAGACAAAAGTGGTCAGACGACGGATTTCTCCATTTATATGCAACTCCAGAAAAGGTAAGTTTGAGCGGCTTGAATTGGCATTGCAAATACTCTGCTTCTATTCAAACTGACGCACAATTGTTGCATCAATCTAAGCCACTGTAGTGAATAGAATTGATCACAATATTACTATTCATACATGTGTTTTAAATCTTTTGATTTATACTTGCTTAGAAAATGAAATCATGCATCACCTTACTAATCTGGTGTGATGTGAGAAACATATTTGCCTTTACAGTTTCTTACGTGACTTTATTTAATTAATGCAGGTTAATTTGACTGCGAAACACCGGCATGCACCACCTGGAGTAGATTGGCCGGAGTGTGTTTCCAACACCAACGTTGCTGTCTCACATTTCTTCCTTCTGCTTCAATGCAACAGTTTTGTATCGACATTGGGAGATGACCCTGCGTCATTGTGTGCCACGGTATATCTCTTTGACATTGTTCAAGGATGTCGGCTCTCAGAAGAATTCAACCTGAATTCTATCCGAACGGGCATTTTCCGCGTTAATGCTAAATGCAGAGATTCAACCAAGTGTGTTAGTTATGTTGCAGATCGGAATGTTGACTCGAAAACGCGTCAGCACGTTCGGCGTAAAGAAGTACAACGGTATTTTGAGGGTCTCTTTCTAATTATAAAAGTACGTCCATTTAAAGTTCTTAGGCAGTCTGATTGCCCTCTTTGTTAATTATTTCCTGCCGTTTGTTTTTCTATTTTCTGCTACGCGTTTGATTCTGCAAAGTCTGCTAATTTGTGCATTAGTTGGTGAGGCACACTGACTCTGTGTAAAAGAATATGAATATTATACCTGTTTTATGATAAAAAGCAAATTATATGCAGTAGCTGTGACGCAATAGGTGAGGCCTGCTATTGCATTTATGTTAACCCAAAAGATCTTGAATTGTTTTGTAGATTAGCAAGCAATTTCAAATCATGGGAAACACCACAAGGAACCCTGATCTCATTTTGACCGACGTAAGCATTTGTATATGTGTGTGTATGTGTTTTTTGTTTCTATGCGTAAAAACAGAAAAAGAATCCTATTTGTTTATCCTTAGTTATGAAACATACCTTCTAGCGTTTAGTGCCGTGATTTTAATTTAATCGGAGATAACCATCATTTGAACAAACAGAGGTTAGGGACGCATTTGATATCGCTAATTTCTTTGCCACGAAACACTTACTCTCTCGTCTTTTTATAGTGTTATTTGCAGATACAGCTTATATTACCAAGTGGAATTCTGTCTCAACTGTGATAATTGTTCGACTGCTTACTCTTAAACTCAAATATTTGAATGCACTTTCCTGTTAAACCTTGCAAAATCTTGTTGTGGGGATTACTTTCCGGGCATCACCTTAATCTGAATTCAACTTTTTCTGATGTAACTGTAATCTTAAAAGTGTTTGCGTATTTTTGGTGATTTTTAGCAAAGTTAGTTGTAATGTGAACACTTTTTAAACTGCCTTGCGGCATTTACAAAGATGTGAGCAGGATGTTGCTGTCCGGTCCAACTAATACGATCTAGCGAGCCATGATAGGTCACAAATAAATCCTTGAAATAAACACCAAGAAGGCTTACTTATACAGCAATTCGAAATTGATGTCAAGGCCCCATTTACTGCATTAAGACACGAGTCAGTGACTACTGGAGTTGAACAGTTTGCTTAGTGTACGTACAATATCAATTGTTTGAAAATCAATAACACTTGAAGATAATTGTTTAATTTACAAATGACTCATCCATGGTAGAGGTACTTGTGGTTTGCAGTTGAAATACCTGAGTGGCCACCATCTAAGGCTCCGCAGACCTGAATTCGTTTTTTACGCATGAAGCTGCTTTTCTCCACACATCAGTATATTTGCTCATGTCATTTAAGTATGTACGCAAAATTAAATTGTATTTTAAGCACCTATATGCTCAACCATTCCAAAAATTTTGTCCTGATGCCCAAAAGCTCTTTTGCCTAGGCTAAGGAGACTTACTCATCCTCGCCTTCAAAGTCGCAGAAATCAGGATCTTATCTTCGCCAGTCCGGGTTGCTGACGCCCTTTGCATGGACCGCCGTTGATTTGTCAAATGCCGTGTCACACTTTCAGGATTTTCAAGTTTCACCAAGGCGACGGCACACGAGTGCCTGCGAGCGACTCCAATCTACAGATCACAAAGGTATGGCAAATCATTTATCTTTTTTCCAGCCGAAAATTTGCCATCTCATGTGTAATAAATGGTTAATTCAAGTGGAATACATTGAAAACACCAATATGATCTCTTCCGTTGCAAAGTTTCAAACGTTTTTTATCCTGAATTTGCCCCCTTTTAACTAATACCTATTTCCTTTGTTTGATTAATTTGCTTGTTAATTTTGTGCTTAAATTGCTACTTTCAACAAATAAGAAGCAAACATTTCAGAGGTTCAAAGCCAACGGATGCTTGAGGTATTTAGACGGCCTCGCCTGTTTTCGGAATCTGGTGACCTGTTAAGACGACCTTCACGCAATCGAACAATTTCCAACGACCGGTTAGCAGATTTTCACCACCCAGAGAAACCGCATGAAAGCACGCACACACGGGAATGCGACGAGAAGCAGCCGAATTCAAATTCATCAGAAGAATCCTTGGCAGGATGGACGTCAAATAGTTCCAGCTATGATTCACAGGATGATCCGCCAAAGATCGGGCTAAACCTCTGCCTAACTACGCGAACGTTTATTAAAAAGGTATTCTATTACCGTACCAATTAAATTTATCCCGTTAAACCTTGGATTTTATCTTCGTTCTTAGTATTTGTCCTGATCAGCATTTTGCTAGGGCTTATCGGTATCCGTTAGATAGAAATGAGGTCCTATTGATCTACACAATTTCATGATACATTTTAGTTTACTATTCGCGTTAGTAAGGAAATACTTTATATGTAACACAAAAACAACATGCAAATAAACTTGCTGTTTGGGCAAATACTAATCATTATTATTACCATAAACAAAAACAGAAAAACCCAATAATTCTGTCCTGTAGAAGTATCATCATCTGTATTGTTTGATAACTTGCGTTTTAGGATTTGACCGTAGGTAATCATACTTTTGAAATTGAACGAACACTCTTGGAAGTTTTCAAGTTGAAGTCAGTGTCAGGTGCCTCAGTAGCATCACAGAACCCCTGGGTACACGACGTGCCCCCTCAGCTGAGCCACGGGCACCCGCTGCGTCGAATCAAGACCATGACTGGGCAGGCCGAGCTTACCATATCAGGGCAAATCGTGGCTCCATGGGAGCTTGCGCGTCGCCTCAAGAACACCACGATCTACTCTGCAGAGGGAGATCATCTAAGGACCGGTGAATCAGAAATTCTCATGCAAGAAGTCCTGGAATTTCCAACGCCTAGAAGAATATTTCCATTCAACAGGCCCAGGTATTTACTAGTGCCATATTTGCTTTTTCAGCAGTCACATAAAACTTCGTCCTATAATACGGGTACTGTTGCTTTCAGAAGATCAGTATTCAAATCCTAATACCTTATTAAAAAGGGACGTTGTAAAGGCCGTTAATGCAGCCGACACGTTTATCATCTCAAAATGCATCCTCCAGTAAAGTATACGCGTATAAACCCCCATAAATTGAAAAGAAATGTAAAATATAATTTGGATTGATATCCTGTTAATTTGAAAATGGAGGTGCCGGATAAAGTCTTGTTGCGAAAAATTGAATAGCCTCGTTGAACGTGTCCATGATCAAACAGAGTAATCAAGAATTCCTTAAATCAGTTTATGAATTTATTAATTAGTGGCGCCGTTATTTGGTGATGTTCTGCACCTTGATTTGTCAGTGGATGTTAGTAAATTATACTAGAACTAATTTATAACGATTCTCTATTTACTACATTAAGTCATGAGTCAGTCAGCGAGTAGCATTGTAGTGATGAAATCGGTGCAATTTACGTGGTGCCGTGCCATCTCAGGTCGTCAAAGACCCAAGTAACTTATTCCAGCAATCAGGTTTTTGAAGTTAACTTTTTTTAATTTATTGTTAGAAATCTGCTCTACATCTATCCCCAAAGCGTCAGTTTCATCGGTTCCAAACCTTCCTCGAAAAACATCAAAATAGCTGTGCAGTTACGCCATGAAAACTCCACCGGATGTCGTCTTATTCCGGAAAGTTTTACTTACCCTGTCTTTTGACTTTTGTATCTAGGGTCTTATGCATTAACTACTTGACACGTAACCTGCTATTCTTGTACCTTTCGAATCTTGTCGAGTAAAATCCTTGAATAATTAGAAATCCCAAGCCGTCAGCTTCGTCCCTCATTTAACCACTAGTAAGAACAGTGTTGGTTATAATCCGACGAGGCTGATGATGTTTCTCTGTAGCTTTAAAAATTTATCAAAAGGATATATGATTTCGCTGCTACATTCTCTATTTGTAGGCCTTCCCTGTTGGTATTGTCACAGACCGGTTCAGGACCGAAGCTTGCACACATGTAATTTTTAAAAACAAGTAAGGATGACCGAATAGCGTGTCGCTACTCCTTAAATTCCTTCCCTTATCCCCTTGCCTGTCTCTATGCCCCGCGCAATGTCTGAAGTTATTTATTTTAAAAGTGAAGTTAATTATCATGACCAGAATTGGTATACGTCCTAACGAGTTAAAGCTTACTTACATCCAACGTTTATTTCCACAAAAACATCACTAATGGAGAACTTGCTTTTTTGGAGGAGGTAACAATTAAAATAAGTTTACTAGCAACTAAAGACAAAGTTCAGAGCGTCAAAAACTGTGTTTAGTGATGGAAGCTTTTAATACCAACGTTTCTCCATCTGAAACCGCTTTTGAATTAATTTCAGGTCGCCTGAATACGTCGATGAAATCAAAGTGGTTTTGCCACCAAACCTCGACTCGAATCACTACCTTCTGTTCACATTCATCAACGTCACGATCTCTTCGCACGAAATGACAGAATCTGTGCTTGGTTACTCGGTAAGTCCAGGCAAACTCCAATTTTTCGCCGCGATTGAAACTAATTCACCGTAACAGACGATCTTTAACCACTTTAGTGGCTTCCATTGTTGTCTGATGGACGAATATGTGCAGGAGACGATACACTTTACGTTACCCACAACTCTCCAACGCTTCAAATGACGCAAACGAAACCGTCGGTATCGGAATTTCCCTCAGGGGTTAGTTCGCCAATGAGTGATGGTTTACAATCCGCCTTTGTGTTCATTTTTAATGTTGTTTTTTACCTAGAATCAAAAAGAAACAATTAGAATATTTGATCCATCCAAAACCGCCTTTCGTGTACGTGTGGTTCCAGTAAGTAGTCTGTACCAGGGCGATGCTCCGACACGCTCCATTGTCGAAGTCTGCGCATCTGCTAATTTGGCGGAAACCATCAAATTAATGGGAGAACGAGACATTTTCTCGGAGCAGCCAGAGTTGAATCCTCAGTACGTCAATATCTTGTCTACATTTCCCTACTTTTGTCCTTGTTAGCAGTGTTAATTAATGCTTTTTTTCTTAGCAACACGCTTACTTTACAAATTATGTTTTAACAAATAATTTGGTGCCTTTAATCCAGGTAGCGTGGCGACTACGTGAGTAGAAAACTGTTCAAGTGCTCGTATGAATGAAAGTTTCTCATAGCAAGCCCGTTCTATTGTCTTAACGTTGAGAAATTATTCATCATCAGAACTTACCAATTTTCTACAATTTTAAGGTTTGTTTCTGAACCACTCAGACAATAATCTTTAACCACACACTCGTGCCCACTTTTATCTCTTCTTCTCAATCAAGCATAATATGTCCAAGTTAGTGATTACGAAAAACGTGTTCCGTACATAACCTTCAGATAAGAAAGAGTCTAGTTTGGGAATTATCGCGATCTATTCCTACCAGTGGAATTGTGTCGACCATGTCAGCTTCTGCTGCTCTTTTTAGATCACCTACTCCACCACTTCTAGCGCACATCGCACACACAGAATTGAGTTATCTTGTTCTGCATTTTGGACCAATTATGGACGGACTTTTGCAAGCTTTGGGCACGTCTTTGCTGCAAGGCGGAGGAATGTCAGCACAAAACTTGATTAACTTGTTGTCGCTTTACGTGCATCGGATTTCCACGGGTCTCTCTGATTGGAATGAACGAGGTACTGGTCGCAATCATCTGATGTGTGCGTATTTATCAGGGATTGGAGGCCGTTCAACTGAGGATGGTACGTTTGAAGTCATTAGCTTAATCAATGTAAGAGGGAACAATTCAGTCGCATTTATGATTGTATTAAGCTTAGCTTGTAACCAAGATCTATACACTCAGGTAACCAGCACCTCAGATTCCCTTGTCTGACGCCAGGCCCCCACCCTTCCACGCTGATATAAGACAAGGCATGACCTCCTCCAGAGAGCTTTTATTGTCTCAGCCAGTAATCATAATGGATCCACTTGTATAAGTCACGGATGACCTTAACCTGATGGATCAAGGCCGATTAGCACGGATCGGGCTGTCTGTAGGGTACCGTGGTTGACACCCATTTAAGTGGTGTCATTAGGGTAATTGCGTTAACAATGCTGAAATACTAATTTGTGATGAGCCATCATGGGGAATGCTGGATGCCCAACAGGCTGTTTCTAAGGCATCCGAGAATCTGTACGGAAATCTCTTTTGATCCGTGCAGCCCCTTTGGTAGCGACTTCTTACAATTCGACTGCGAATGTTAACAACGGTGCTGTCTGCAGTCTTATTACTACGCTGGTTGAGTTGAGTAACCTGCACAGTAGCAAATGTCTGTGATTTGGTAGTCCAAATCACTGGACAATAACGTCTTTTCATGCGTTGATGATGACTTGCCACTTTAAATAAGCAATAGGGAATTCCAATTTTCCAAAGACCTGGGTTGATCAATTGGATCTAATCATTGAATCTATTAGTACGTTTGCCAACCGCACTGTACAAATCATCCAATCATTTTGACGTTCTAGAGAAACTTTACAGTAAACTAAATTAAAAAAAGCCTTGAGATGGTTAAATGTTGAACCAAATATTTTGTACTAGTCATGTAAATTGCAAATGCGTGTTCTCTCTTCGTGTTTATAACCGATTTTTATTGTGTGTTCAGCAGCAGCAAGTACATGCAAGTAAATAAATGCATTTTTGCTGTATTTCAGCTGTGCCTTACCTGCTCTCGGGATTCCCAATGTTTGGTCTTTCCTGGATTGATGATGTTTATGAAAATATTCCCACATCAAATGACCAACCACCAAAGGTAACGCAAATGTCCACAAAAGAAACTCCACATTCGCCAACTTTTTAAACGTGGTTGTGAATTTTGTTTTAGAAATTGCACGAGGAATTGCTTCTATGCCTGCTCTCTCAGGTTATCACTAAAACTGTGTTTTACAAGCACTTCCATGAGGATACGTTCTGGTTCTTTCTGGAATTACTGGTATGCTTGGAATAATTTAACAAATTTTAACTAGGTAATAAAATGTGGTTGGTCCAAAGGCAATGTCCACTTACAATATTTCTATTTAAAATAAAAGTACCATTTTTAAAAAAAACCAATTTTTGTAGCACAAACTCGCATAAATTTTCTAATTTGATATCCAACTTTTACTAAGTCCTATCTAAAACATTTATAATACTTAACTGACATTACTTGAGGATTTTATTCTTCGTGAATAACTTGCATTTTGCTGGACAGTACACGGTTTGACGTGATCAAGGATCTTGAAGCTAACTTTGGCTTGATAAGAAAAGTGTTGAGCTCTGGTAAAGGCTAGAATCTAGCCACGAGTTATTATCCGTTATTTCCTGTAAGACTGCGCCATAGACGCTATTCAAACAGAATTTAAAACCTTGACTGGTGTATTTTGCAGTCGAATGGGCAGAGGTCAGTTAATGGCTTCCTTTAGTCCTTGCAGAATTCGGAGACGCGTATCCGAAAACTCAGGGCTAAATCTACACCACTTGTTCAAATCTCAAGTTCCTACGCAAATTCAAAATTAATACCTGGAACCAAAGTTATTCTAAACTAAAAGGGAACAAGGAAGGGTGTGACCAATAAAATCTCTTAAGTTTCCCCACAAAGAATAGTGAAAGTGACAGGGATTTCTGGTTGTTCGTGTTTGTCCTAGTCATGCTCCATGCTTGTTTCCTTGGCCCACATTATAACCTTGACATGACTGATTAAGTGCCAGGCTTGTGTTTACGAAGATTCGAACCCTGCTCGTGGAATGTAAAGGCGACGAAGACGCGGCGACACAGCGTTTTTTGGAAGACTTGGTGCAGTTTACACAGGAAGTGGCAAAGCAACTCTCCCAACACATCCAGAGCAGTGCCAACGAAGAGGCATTCGAAAAAGCCACTGGTATTAATCGTGCCTTATCCTTCTTCATACAAGACTTGTTCGGATGTCTTAATGCCTTCGATGTCTACCGGTTAATTGTAACGTATTTGAGGGAGGTTAGTCTCTTCTGTACATTTCTTTTAACTTTCAAAAACAAATGCTATTCCGTCGAATTTGTAATGATGCTTTTTTTCGCTAATTATGTCGAATTATGCTAAATTCAAGACAAGGTCCCCTATCCAGATTCCAAAGTCGTTAAACCAGTGATTTGTCCCATATTTATTTTCAGTATACATTACCAAGTACTCACTGTTTAGATCGAATTTTTTATGCACATGCCCCTTATCAGAGGGTCATCAAATTCATGTTTCCTCTAAAACAAGAGGGTTCAATCGGTGTCGAGGTCTGCTATGCTGTCCTGAGTATCCACTTATCATTACCGCTTTCAAGTTTTCCTTTAGCTGTGATAGTTCCAGTCAATGTCACTTAATATCGATCATAACTGGAATTGGGTGAACTCGGCTGTCTTATTCTTCTCAATGTTTTTCGTAGGTTGATTCCGCGATCGGTGATTTACTAACACCCACTAATGCATCTGATGGATTAATGACAATGTCTCGAGCTATGAAGGTTCACAATCTTGAACTCCTGAAGCTAGGACTGCTTCAGGTTGCCAGCGCCACACCCTTGTACTCGGCCATAAACGTACCCGATCCGCTGTTGCTGCCTGCCAACGTACACCCAATAAACCAAGCCCTTTACTTCGACCAACCCAGTCGTGATACCGACATTCTCAGGGACCCAACTTATCAACGCCTGCATTTCCTACCAGCAGTTCTACTCGGTGAAGCAAAAGCCTGTCTTCAGCACTCGTGAGTTTGTGTCTCAAATAGTGGCAGTTGTTCCCATAGCTTTAATCAGCACAACCAAGTGGATTCTCTTAAGGATATTTAAAAACCACCAAAATGATCCCGTTCCCTGCCAAGAAGATGCTGACAGACTGTAAGATGCCTCCTGATTTCACAAGTAACCTCCACTGCCATGTTCCAGGTGTGCTATAGCCTAGCAACTGCTGGAAGTAGTCCGTATGTATGCGGGCAAAGCTTCTACTGCACTGTCACTCTCGAATAGATTTCGGAAATTTAACGTTTTTATATTAACCTAAACAGTGGTTGCTTCTACTTCAATGATGCATTTTTGACGAGCAAATGATTTCGGTAAATTTTATAGCAACTTTAAACCTAGCAATAGATAAGTCCATTGGTTATTTGTGAAACTAAGTCAGGTATCCGTACGAACTTAGACAGCAAAGGAGCTCCTGTACAGTCAGAAACGGAAAACTCTGTGTGTTTTCAAGAGTGAAATGCTTGAATTCATGCTGTGGCATTACGTAAAGTTTTCTTACTTATTTCAGAGACCGCATTTTGCAGGAGACCGCATTGGGCGCTATCTGGTGCCTAATGAAGACACACGAGTCAGAATCGCGTGTGACCGCTGGGGAGAAACAGGGCATTCTGCGCGATGTCAGCGCTGTGTATATTCCACTTCTTGACTTAGCTTGTGACCACGCACCCTCTCTTTACGCATCCTGGATCCACGCGATGCAGAGGGAGGAAGAGGTCGGCTTAGACATCGAAAAGCTTTCCTCTGCCTCGGAGATGCATCGCAGCATAAGTGGTACACTCAAGCGACCCAGCCGAATCTTGTCTTCTGTGAATCCAAAAGAAAGGGTTAAGAAGGTATGGAGTATAGTATTTAGCTTTAATTTTTTTGTGTTTAATATGCTGAGCAGATAGAATTCATTGTAAGAGCAGCGTGTGTCCGAGGACCTCAAGGTTGCTGCGATAAAATTCTTGCTTTTTTTCCTGCTACATCCACTAATTGTCTAGCTTAAGCGACTTGCGGCATTTCAAATTCTGCAACTGTAAAATTCGGCCACTAGGCAATAAAAATGCATTAGTAACCCTAGCTGCAAATTTCCATACGAAACGAACCGAATTCTGAAGTCCAGCAATCTTGTGGATTCAAATTGTAAATTTAGCTTCCAAGAATTATCCCCAGTAATTCGCTTTTTTAAATATGCTTATTGACATCATCGATGTAACAGGCTTCGATCTGGTCAGCATATTGCTAAATAAACCTAATGATAACTCCAAAAATGCGAGTTTTTCATGACAGTGAAGTATTATAAGACACGACAGGCAGAAAAACAGTAATTGCAAGGTTTTTTGATGCCTGGCTTTTGTAAGTTAAGTAGGACAAGGCCGCTAGAAGGGGGCATTACAAAAAACTCGACTTTAGCTACCAACCGTCACTTCATTCAACTACGGCATTTGAAGTCACTGTTTTCCGCAATGGACAAGTCTTTGGTATGGATTGGTAGTAATCAGTAGTTACCAAAATCTGCGTAAATCGAAAAAAAGTTTGCAATATGTAGGTAGCATTTATTCCGATTTACTGCAGTGAATTTTAAACAGCCATGACTGTTGTTAGCATTCAGCCCTTTGTACTGTGTTTAAACAAAATCACAAGTGTAACGAAGGTCACCTCGATGTGTGCCAACTCAAAGTTTTATTCAAAAAGTCTGCGAGTGAATGGACCAATTATTTAATTTGAAAAGGGGTGAATTAAGAAAATGACTCCCTAACATGAAAACCCACAATTTTTGTTCAAAGGAGAAGGCTTATGAATAATGACTGAGAAGCTGGTATGATAAAAGCTAATTTTCACTGTGTTTAACTGGCGTGTAAATCATCTTAGTGAATGAATTAATACGTGTTACTTGCTCCCAAACCTGTCTATTTGTTAACTCGTTATTCCATGATGAGCAGCTGTCAGCCATTCACCATTCTGGCTACCCCTAGTGTTTTTTTAATGTCTCAATTTTTAATACGGTGTCTGGAAGAAAAGGCCGGTACTAATGCATTCTCAGCAAATGATCTTTTCCTTTTCATTTATTGGCAGATTGTCCGTCGGTCGTCGTGCACGCCAGATCGTGCAGCTTTAGGCACCAAGTACTCCCCGGGACCACCACGAGATCGCTTACGCTCATTGGCTGTGGCCAACAAATGGGTCCTGTCAGTACTTCCACAAACTGACTCCTTCTTTAAACCAAGTGGTTCTGAGAGTGAGAAGACCGGTAAATTTGACGACTCCATCGTACAACTCCTGCTTCTGGAAGTGCTCTGGGTCCTTCATCACGCTCTCGACGAGGTCCTTCAAAGGTGGCTTGTGCGCGGCGGAATTCAGAAGACACAAAATCTCGTTGTTCTGCTAATCTTGTCTTTCCATTACTTTGAATTCACGGTAGGACATTTTATTAATATCGTAAAATGACACTACTAATAATATTTCAGTAAAAAGGAGTTGAGGGAAAATGTGCCTACAGGCAACCAAGATAGATGGAATCTTTTTTGGCTCTTTTTATGCCTATTGGTGGTTTTTATCAAATTTTGAAGTGGGATGGCCAAGGCAGTGTTATTGAAGTGTTCCAGTGGTCTACTTTTAAACTAGGCTACAGGCTGAGCAAAGAAATATCGATCAAGGCATCCAAACGAATTATTTTTTACATTTGCAGGTGAGATCATGTCAAGGTGGTATTATTTCAGCCATCTGAGTTCTCGGTAAACCAGATAAAATATGAAAAAAATGCACAAAACTTCAATTTAGTTTGTATTTTAGCATTGTGTGTTCGTTATGCCTCATTTTTCTACTCATTCCTGGATCTAATTGTGACTTAAGTAACGACACCGCGCCACCACAACTAGCCTTTTCCTCTTGTGATGAAATGACAAGTCAGCAATGTTACTTTTAAGTCTGGCGTAATTTTTGCTATTTTTAGAAAGACACAGTTCATCAAGGAGATGAGTACACAATGAAATCAGCAAGTGATGCCCCTAACGGTTCGTCTCAAAAATGATTTATACACCTAGGCACAATTTACCAAATTTAAAGTACCAATTTTTGTGTCTTGGTGTTTCAGAGTGCCCGTCAGACACTCGAGCGTTAGAGGATGTCACAGTAACCGAATTTACGCGGTCAGGCGATGTCACTTGGCAAAATATCGACAAAACGGTAAAAAAGGACGGTGAGAAGGCAAAGCGTCTTTTCCTAATGGTTACATCGATTGTTTGCAGAACTTTCAAGCTCATTGTAAATGTAAGGCATGCATTATTTGCTATAATCCTTTATTAAAGGCATTTGATCAGACGGCGCCGGTTGATCAAATGCAAGACTCCAAGACGGAGGAAGTCTACAGTAAACTCATCGCTTCCAATACCATCAACAATATCTTCGCAGCATATATCTTCGGCCTGAGCACTCACCAATGCGTGAAAACTTTTCGACTTTTGTGTTATGGTGTGTGTGAACTAATCTCGAGGGTAAGTTGCTGTTCCCCATAACATACTGAGCAGGATCATTGATAGAGTGATTTTTAAATAAAACGATTCGACTCCTCGTATCGCTGTGGCGATAAGTGGCAGAAAGTATGAAAGTAGGGCCTGTAATGTCTTGGTTGAAGCACTGATTACTATGTCCGTTTAAAGATCACGGACCGGTTGATGTGGTGAGGCCTTAACAATAAGCAACCAACAGACCGCACAAGAACCCTTCTTCTCTTGAACTTCTAGCCACGAGTTACAAGCCCACATTGCAAACAGCAAGTGGAGTGATCTAAGCATATTTCACAGTTGGTTTGAACACATCTTCGCGCCTGTCGCCCAGCAAGAAATGATAAGATTAATGTGCAAATACGAATGCCAGTGACTAGAAACTTGATGATGGTTGAAGTTAGTCGATGTTTTCCCCTCCAGTATCCCTTGAAAGTGACTAGTAAACAGTTTGTTGTAATGTGATACGTCCTGTGATAGCTATAAGGTGGCTGTAATATCCTGTCACCTTGCTTGAAGTCAAAAATTTGGCCAAATGGTCAATTTTAACAGGTCATTTAGATTTAAAACTAGATGAGAACTTTTGTTTTGCTGAGGGCCCTAGCATATAGTCTCACACCACACCGGGGCCGGTTTGTACAAATCAAGCAAACTAGTTAACATACAAGTGTCTGACTAGTCAGATGGATGAAGTTGGTGATGGTAATACTTGCACAGGTGTGGAAAGGGTGGCAGTGTGTCTGAGGCTGCGACGACCGGCTTAATGGACGTGAATCGTCTTGATTCACTGCAGTTTGTTCACCGCGCCATCCCCTTTTCTTACTTCAGTTTCCAAACTACTTTTTCAACGACGCACCAGTGACTTCGTTCGCTTTATGTCGTGTCCTGCTCCCTTACTGCTCCTCACCGCTCCTAAAACTTCGGAACATCGCCAACGCTGTCATCTTCTGTCTTTTCCAGCAGAACCACATCATCCACAAAGTAATTGCGTGTACCTCGTCGACTCCATTTCTGCAATAATACCCAGTGCTCCAAACTTATTGGCCCCACTTTGTAGAGAGGCTTTGAGGGGGGCGTGTCTTTCTCAAAATCCGCTTTGTGGTCGTCAGTGCCACCTGTGGAAGGGTAGATACGAGGTATATGTCACGCGTGAATTAATTAGGCAAATCCAAAACGGCTATCCTAGTAAACATGCACTAGGGGCACAAATGGGTGAGTACGTTGGAATGTTTTCGAAGCTCGCCTGACGTGTTTGATGTGTTGCCTGGGTTACTCTAGCCAAATCAAAACAATTTGTAGAAACCGAAATTTGAGGATATATAACTTAATCGATATTTTCTAATCGTAAGATAAGCTAATGAGCATCACTGTGATAGTGGGTAAGCGAGTATTACTAACAACATTCAAAACCGTTTTGTGATTGGTCAAAATATCTCGGACTTTTTATCTCTTGTCTTTTTAATGTAGGGAACCTGGGCATCATTTTTAACAACAAAAGTTAGGATTTACAGACATAATATGCCCTTTATAAATTAAGGCTTTGCATATTCAATTTTTCATGGTACTTGGCCTGCAAAAACCTCTGTGTTTTGGCGTAATGCCCACGTGCATAGGAATTGACTCTTGATTTCTGAGGCTAACATTGACTTTTTCTGTCTTCCCCGCGTCAGCATTTTTATCAACTAAATTGCCAAATGACCCTGGCGCTACACATGCATATCTTTCCCAATGAACCCTTCTTCGACCCCTCATTCTCCTGGCTGTCCAAGCGTCTGGACGCCATCGGTAGGTGCCTGTCTGACGTCTCAGAATCCAATCCAAAGCACCAATGGACCAGCCTACTGCCTCCCTTACTTCACGAGGTTGAAGGGGCATCAGAATTTCCGACTCGACCACCTAATGCGCCACCAGATGCACGAACCGTACTCATGAGAACTCTTCTTCCGGAGTTTTTCCGGGAATTAAAGGATTACGCCAACAAGGAAGCCGCTGAAGAAACCGTGGAAGTGACTGACTCCGAGCCAAGGCCAGTGTTAAACGGGTTTCGCGAAACCCTAAAGCAAATAAATTGCCGTGTGGCCGAGGCGAGTTTCAAGACGCAAATTGATGCTCTTGTCGACATGTGGCAGGTAAGACGAAATAGATGGTTACATGTTCCCTTGTACAAGTTCTTTGTAAAAGACAAGTGTGCTACCTTGTTTTTTCACTGCTCGATATGACATCATTTGTTTTAACATGACTGTTTAGTTCAATTAACAATTACTACAATCCCTGAATTTGGCCAGATTCAGTAAACAATTCACAACTCTTAACTCTATAGAAATGTCCTGCAGTCTCCTAGGCAGGGGTCAAAGGTAAACTAAAGAAAACATTTTCCGAAGTCACAAGGTAGTGGTTCGTAGGTATTCCTGATGTAATCTATCGTTTCGATCATTTTAAAAGGATATGTTTACATGCAACCTTCGCCTACATGACCATCAATGTCAACACACCGATTCACAGACCTTGGAGAGAGAAGACCAGATTTTCTTGGCTGACCTGATCATTCGACTAGCTTCTGTCTGTCGTATTGTTCCCGAATTGAGGCAGTATTGGCTTCTGCGTCTTGCGAAGATCCACTTAATTGTAAGTCCCGTTCTGCCGTTCAGGCCGCAGTTCTCACCTAAGCAGCTTGATGGCACTGAATTTCTGCTTATTACCTAAAATTATCCAGTAACCAGATATTTAAATCATTACATGATAAAGGCTTTTCAATTAATACTTAAAGCAAGGATAAGCGGTGTAGAGCTGATGCAACGAGGGAATGTGGGGTTGAAAGGACGCAAGACCTAGTTTAAAATTTTGATGTGTAGAATCTGACAGCGGATGAAGACTGTGTCCGTTGTACTTGGATATTCAATTCAAAATGCAGACGTAATTACACTTGTAACTAATGTGAATGTATTGCTTCGATGTTGCAAATCGCGGCCTGAAGTCGACTATGACTGACAAGTAATTGCAGGTTTGAAATGGTGGCTTTTCATGGTGGAATCTTGCATGGAGAACAAGCGTGGCGAATTGATTCCTACCGGCAAGGTGTAAGGAATTGGAATGATTGCAAAAGCGTTTTTAAGGTATTGTGGTCTGATCCGGAAGAAACTAGTTAATTGTATTTTTTTCGCACTTCATATACCACACACAGCACTAGATAAATGTGCTCAATTTTAGCCATCCCAGAAAACTACAACACTACTTACTTAATTTTAACAATATGTAGTCCATTCATGTATTTAGAATTGATTTTTCAGTTTAATCAGCCCGCCGAAGCCGCTCAGTCAATTGTGCATGCACTCGCTGTGGATGTTGAACAGTTAGTGAGTAGGGAGTGCGACCAGACGTTCGCCTCGTCCAACGAAGGCGCGGACTCGCTTGCTCGACAGCTGATGAACTCCAATCTTCTAGAGGAGTCCTCCCTGGAAGTCGCCGTTTGCCTCCCCGCTTGCCTCCCTGCATCCAGATTTCTCTTTTCGACTGGCTCTCGCTCAAGTGACGAATCCCGGCAGACGAAAGCCATGGGCACCCCTGTGAAGAGGTTATGCTGTATCATCGAGAAAGCCGTTGAATGCTTCTACAGGGCTGAGCAATACGAGCAGGTGCCGCCTTTGTGCCAGTGGCTGCTCCCGGTGTTTTATTCCAGCGGCGAACTCGAAAGCCTTGCCCGACTGCATGGAATTATCAGGGATTCCTATGCGTTTATCAATGACCTCGGAGTGAGTTTTCAGTGCCTTAGTAACCAACTAGAACCACGCGGGAAGCATTTAGTTGCGGTTCTAGCTCCTTTTAAAACTCAGCAGTGACGGGGTTTTGCTTACATTGAGCGATCTAGCACATATTTGTGGGTTTTGGGATGCCGGCATTGTTTAACTGATCGTGTTAGGAAGTCAGGTACGTGTCATCTACGAGCATGACATAACAGCTGGAAATTTCCCTGTCTATGCATCTGTTCAGCATGCCTCAACCCCTACCACCTCCCAAAAGGTAGCCGAGAACTAGGATTTAAATTACGAATATCTTTTTAAATCTCAGAAACTCAGCAGCCTAGACATTAATCCAGGAAATACTAAGACTTTTGCTCTTGTCTTAATTGGACATTTGATGTCCTGCATGAGTGATGGTAAATATGAAAAAATAAATTGCTTAAATTACGTAGAAATTTGAGACAAAAAATTGAAATATTGAGTAAGCGTTTGTCATCAAGGCTAGTCTAACATAGTTTACTTAATCTAAACACGTTTTCGTATTTCTGGGGCTTATTGGGAAAACAGGCCAGAAGTTATCCTGTTTTAGAAACCTCGCCGCCTCTTTAGCAGCTATTTTCGTGTCGGATTTTACGGATCTGTGTTTGAAGATCACAATGGCAAAGAGTTCATCTACAAGGAAGCACCACTAACCAAACTGGCGGAAATAACAGCTAGATTGAAGGAGTTCTACTCACAAAAGTTCTCAGGCAAAACAGTAGAGGTTATTCAGGACTCCAATCAGGTTTCCTCAGAAAACCTTACGGGCACAAATGTACGTAAACCACCCCCACCTTTGACCAAAATCCTAGCCTCATGGAAGAGCCTAATGCCTAGCTTGTAATTACCTAGGCCTATCTACAGATAACCTACGTGGAGCCTTACTTTATGGACTTCGAGCTTCGGAAACGGAAGACAGAATTTGCAAGGAGCATGGGGATCAGTGAGTGCTGCATCTTCTTCTCCCCGATTTCGCCGTACACATACTGCGGCTTTGTCGGAGGCTTCACGCGTGTTTTGATTTTGAGACAATTTGGCTTTCTTTTAGAGCGTTTTGTAATGGTGACGCCGTTCACTCAAACAGGCTCGGCCCATGGCAGCATCTCGGAGCAGTACAAGCGCAAAGTCATAATGACCACCGCCCGTTGTTTCCCCTACCTGAACACGCGTCTGCCGGTGGTATCCAGGGAAGAGGTGATTCTCTCGCCTATCGAGGTCGCACTTGAGGATGTTGCCAAGCGCAACGAGCAACTCGAGCATGCCCTGCAAGGCGACCCGCCTGATGCCAAGTTCCTTCAAATGGTTCTCCAGGTATACCCTCATTTTTGGTGTTTCACTTTCAAAGTACGCAGTACGTTTTTTACAACATTGTGGGAACGTAGGAGCACAGGAGCGCTTCTCGTGACTATTCGTGGTTCCCATGTTAGATAAATGTATTAATTCATGTAAGTGTTGTGATTTTGCTCGATTGTGAAAACTGCCATGGTCAAACGGGCTTTCCTAAAACCAAACACCTGAGATTTCAGATCAGCTGCCGTGTCATACCACATGTGATCCTCGCATGAAGATATATATTCAGTTTCGGTTTAACTGACGTCGGACAGTTTACTTAATTTTAAGGCGACTTGTCATCTTTAGGAATCCTTGGTGTTGGCTCTTTTCCCTGTCATAGCAAACACAAAAGTGTCTAGTGCACGGACGTCTCAGATTAATCTCACTGCGGAAAACCCCGTCACCGAATTTTGGAAGTGTAAATTTGGTTTGTGATAACTTAATTGATTGTCTCACTAATACTGTTTTGCCAAAAGGCGTTCTATTGGATTGATACAGTAAAAATGTTAGCTGCTGATCCGCTTTTGAAAATATTACAAGCACTCCAATGGTGGTGCAGCAGAGATTAACCATTTGAGGTTTTGGGTTTTGTTTCAAGGGATGCATCAGTGCAACAGTGAATCAAGGACCAGTGGAGGTTGCTAGCGCTTTTCTGGCGAAACGGAAACTACCTCCAGAACATACCGGTGATTCTGACGATGGACAAGATGAAGAGGCAGACGTGATCGATGAAGATCAAAATGAACTTCGTCTGTGTTTGAAGGAATTCCTGCACAAGTAAGCTATTTTATTCAATTTGGTAAAATATCTGTGTGTCTGTGGTGAGACGAAGCGTGAACACTAACCAAACTTGATGGTTTCTTGATTGAAAAAAACAGTGAAACCTCCGTCGAAGAGAAAATTGTTCAATCGTCAAATCACCAGAAATCTCTTGACATCAAGAATCTTAGAAAATTGTCTGTACATAAGTCAAATTGAACGTTCTTGTAAAAGTGTAACGATTTATTACTACTCGATGAATTTTCCTGACTTACACCGGACAATGTGCAGCTAGTACGCCACACAATTTTCGTATTTGTCCACTCATCCGCCCACAAATTTTAATTGACCTGGTTACAGTCCTGGTGCCTTTTTGGCAAACCTAATCCATCGTCCGAAGACTGGGGTGTTAGCTTGTGCTGGCCCAGACATCTCCGCGAACGAGACGTCAGTTCAGGGGGACAGGTAGTTTGTCTTAGGTCCTGGCGTTATCTGGAGCAAGTTCGGGTTCATCAAAGTGACGAATACTCCTGGGACGAGAGGGTCACAAGCAGTCGAATGTTTGTTATCAAATTTTATCTCCCGAATTTACCACACCTGATCACCAAGTCCACAACTGCGTGCATATGTGCGTCGTACGTGTAGTATGGTTTATGCCAGGAATTCTTCATAATTCCGTGTTCTTAACCTTATGTCCAATACTACTTATTATACACACTTCACTGATGGTGAGTGTGGACTTGTTGCAGTAAACAGGATTCTTGTGTGCTTTTGGTCAAAATTAATGGCCTAGCCTGGCATGGTATGGGTTGGACCATGATTCAAATTAAGCAGTTCATTTTATTCGAACCTGCTAAAGCCAAAAATTTAACGCAATGTTTTTTTTTTCGAGTTCATCTCTAGCGGTTTATTTTTGTTTTACTAGATCCCAGGAAGCAGTGCACTTGAATCGAAAGCTCATTGGACAAGATCAAGAGGAGTACCAACGCGAACTTGAGCGCAATTTCGGTCAAATTAAGCTGCAAATGGAACCATTTTTAAAGCCACCCAAATCACTCCGTGATGCCCTCTTGTAATTTTGATCTGTAATTTTGTTCTTTTTATGGATTTTTATTATAATAATTTTGTAATGATCAAGTAAAATCCCTGATTTCTTACTTTTGTTGCCTTCTAGTCTGCTAGTTTATTTGTGGTTGATTCATAAGTTACATCTGTTTGCGAAAATTGGCCTTTTTAAGTAACCAGTTCTACCAATTTCCCTGGACTTAATCAAGTAGAAATATTTCTCATTTTAGTGAATGCTCAGGCTATTTAACGCTATGCAGTTGGTGTTTTTTGACCACTTTGTCCGCCATAACGTGTTTTTCCTCGTGTAACTGCATTTACTTAGCTATACACTAGACGGCGGTTTCGTGAGCCTCCAAGTAATAACCGATCAAAAAACTAAATTTACTTATTACCTATAATTTGTAAGTAGACAGTATTACACAAGTGCGCCTCTTCTCAGAAACCCAATAGAAATGCGTCGATAGAATAAATACAAACGTGAATTGGGTAGTTAAGTAAAAGAGGTAGCCCTACCCTAGTGTGGCCGTTATCGCAAATTCAATAGGCAATAAAGTTCTTAGGCACACTGCCATGACAATCAAAATTCCTGAATGTCTAGAATGATTATCAGTCTTTCAGTCGTATTTTTTAACGCTTCGTGACTCCGTTAAATGTCCATCTGGTCTGAGTTATGGGATTCCCTGAAACACGTGTTTAATTAATCAGGTCGATTCAACTGCCTATTTGAAGCCGTTATACCAAGATCTCACGGAACCTGAGGTTTGTATTTCAAAAAGGAACTTCAAACGTGACCTTGAAAATTTGAGCCTTCGGGAAGGGTTTGCAAATACCATTTTCTTCATTCAATGACATTATTGGTCAAAGTGCGTCCAATCGTTTACGCGTATGACTTCTATGTTTCCTTGTTTAATAAGACACGTGTGTTCCTAGATTAAATGAAAATGAATTGCACACACGCAACAAAACGGCCCTCCCTGTAATTAAATTCCCCTTATTAGACAGCCAAAGTAAGCTTTTTAAAGACGCTGTCCTGTGTCTTCACGTGAATTGGAGTTTGGCTACAGTTCGTCTCACCCCTAATGACGCATTTTACTTAATTACAGTAAATAAATTAAGCGGTGATTTTTTTTCATTTCCAATAAATCCACTTTATCATTTTGAGCTTACCTTTTTTTATTATTGTGATTTGTGGACGTGTATCTTTCTACGTAATTACCAAAATCTGCAAGAAGAAAATTCAAAAAAGAACACTCAAGTTACAGTGCGCCATTTCGTCGTATCGAATTAGGTTCCAGTAAGGATTGTGTGGGAGAGGCGTTTCAAGTGCACTCGTGTGGCTGTGGTCCCCTTTGCACACGAACGTACACACACACACACACACGATAAACTCTCGTGAACACCACACACACCCAAGTGCCGAGGCGTGAGAGCGCCACAATCTTGTGTCTTTTACTTTGAGTTAGTACCTGCTTACAAAGGCGCGATGGCTGCTATTCTCTTTCAACTGTGTCACTCTCTTCGCATGGGCCCAAGCTGTCAACTGAAATGGTTTAAGGGGGCCGCTACCGCAGGTGCTGTGCTCGCCTTGTCCCTCACTCCTCTCAATTTGGTTTCACACAATACTTGTCGCCTCGTTTACCTCCAATTCAAAACTAGTACTAGGGATGTAATGGGCCTTATAATTCACCCTCCCAGACTAGGTTCGCAGTTATTTGATTTCATGCGACCAGCAACCATGATGTGCGGTCTTGAAGACGTATTCTTGAAGTGAAAGGTGCCCGACTACTCCTACTTCACTCATATTTGCAATCTCTTCGTTATTTGACTTAAAACAACGCCTCTAGTTTTCGTGTAGCATTCCAAAATCGGAGGCGATGGCAAAAAACCAAGTCACTCTGGCGAAACTACACAGTCTTTCGTGTTTTAGACTGCCCTCCGAGTAAATGTTTCCCAGTCGTAATCGTACGTTGGAGGGTTACCGTGTGCTCGAATATCTCATAAACTTATCCTAATACCTTCCCCGACGGTGGATGGAATTCCACTGCAGAAGGAAGCATTGATCTTGCTCTGTTTGACAGATCTACATTGTGAACTCGTACGCCCACAGTTCACTGTTACAGTCGACATTTAGTTGGTAAAACTGGCAGTTTGTTAGTAACTTATTCGCGAGCTGCGTCGCTTCAGCCGCTTTAAAGAGCTTACCTCGAACGCTTAATTATTGAATTCATGGCTGTGCACAGATTCCATGTCCATACCAACTGACTGTACATCAGCAAAAGAACATGTCATTGATACTCACTTCTGAATTGGCAATGTAACTGAATTGTATTCCAACATTTATCAGCGAGTAGCCAATATTGCTTTTTCGGACCCTGACAAGACATCACCGGCTTTGGTCTTTAAGAATGTATTTGGCGGAAGCAGATTAGTTCGAGTCAGCACACGGTATCAGGTTGATCTAACAATGCTCACCTCCCAGTTCCACACCTCGAATTCAGTTTCGACATCACCATTGTCGGGAAAAACGTCCGATGTTTATCTGGACAGGCACTGACCGAGTCCTCGTAGACCGAATTCAGGGTGAGGCCCCCGTGAAGCAGTGGCAATTAGGCCGATTTACAGGGAAAATGACAAATGGTCTCACACTCCCCAGCCCTATAATCAGTGACGATTACTGCGTGCTATGTCTGCGCTAATTAAAGACCTTGTGTTGCAGTAGCACTGACCTCTTTTCCACCTAACTCGCATCTTCCTGAGTATAATTTGGCCTGTTTGAATGCTAAGCGCCTTTCATGGTGGTATTTCTGCTAAGGAGACTGTCATTTATTTTGATTTAAAGTGTCGGTGGATGCAGTTGACGTAGATTCAAGCTCTTAGGGACAATAAACCGCTGAGAGGCCGCGCATCTAAGTAAAGAAACTAACAGAGTTTATCAAGACCTCCTTGGGCTAGTTCAGTGGTAGTTATCGGAAATGAAGTATGTAATGATGAACATCTAATTGCAAATTGTGTTGTGTGATTTGTATGATGGGTTGCCATTCAGTTGTTGTCAAATATCCGTAGTTTCGTGTTTTCGTGTACCAAGTAGATTTTACCTTTTTTGTTTTAGATTTTTTATGACAACTAAACATCCATTTTGAATTGATTTTACTTAAAACTCCTGGCATAAAAATCGATAGCACTTTTTAGCCAATTGGATGTTGGCCCAATCTCGACGCTCTTGTTGAAGCAAATTAAATAAGAGTAGTCAGCGTCATTAAGTCAAATCCTGTTTCCATGACCATGAACAAAAATTAAATTTCAGCATGCACTCTGTATGTAACCTAATCCATTTTGATTTTCCGCTTCATGTTTTAAATACACAAATTAGTTTTGTACTCAGAGAGTTTCAAAAAGCAGGGTACATCTTGATGGTAGCGCTAACTGAGAACGATTCTTTCTCAGTACCATGTCTGATGCTTGCTTTCTGAAACTTTGGTGACAAATTTTACCTGCCGCTCTTACACTGATATTGCTACCCTTGATGTGTAGAACAGTGCCAACTATCAATCAAACAGCTACATTAGCCCAACCTTTTAAATTAGTTGTTTTACTGATAATGACACTATCTCTGGTCAAAATTATTTCAAATTGGTCGCACTTTTACAGCGGCAATTCGAGTTAGGCGCAAAAAATTCGCTCAACTTCACGCCTCTTTACCAAAAAAATGCAAAAGCACAACTCATGTGTGTGTTATTCCTCTGTCGTAGAATTCACTGAGCTCATTTCTTCCCTACCCAGCATTTGCAAACGATAAGGTTGCAAGTTACACTTGCAAAAACTGTTTATATTTTTTGTAGTCTTCTTCCATTATGGTGGTCGGTTGGCTGGGGGTGGGGTGACTCCAGGTATCTTGTAAACAGACGGCGTTACCGTTGCTGGGTAGAGAACCACCTGCGCTACGGAGAGAAGTCAAATCGCGACTTTGTGACGAGGTGTTTACGTTTAGTGCACACGCTTGTATCAATCATAGCAACGGATTCCTCTGTGGCTCACCGTACGCACAAAAACACACACTTTAGTACTTTTAGTAAACAGTGTGAACAAAAAACACGGCGTCGTAATTGAAAGGCGTCAGCGACCCCAAAAAACAGAGAGCCTTGAAGTCTGGCTGTCATGATGCCTCACAAAAACCCATCGATTATCAATCAAAACTTATTTCTGTATATCCACTATGTTAGTTTTTTAAGCTTTCATTAAAACACTCTATTGTTAATCTTAATCGACTTTCATCAATCTATCTATATCCATTCACTAGTCTCATCGGAAGCGTCTACGTCTGTAAGCCTGAGAGTTCTCTATCGTTTGTTGGCAAGAATTAATCGAAGTAGCAACGAATTCCAACAGCCCTAGTTTGAAGGAACATTGTGATGCTTATTGAGACGATAACCGTTTCGAAATGGCTTCTCACTAATTCTCACCTTTGTCTCTCATCCCTAGCAAAATTTGTAATCACGAATGAGTCCAGACTTGATGGAGATGACGTTCGACTGGATTATTTCCCGTTTAGGAAACCTTGTGTTTTGCTTCTTGTATTCTAAGAACAGAAACATTTTTTGTACTTGTGACACAGGCAGATTTGGTCAATATGCGAAGTCTAAAGAACCAGTCAGGAATTTGAAGCATACTTCTTCAGAGAGGTTGCTTCGTTTCCTAATAAATATCGTGTTTCTAACAGCGCATCAAATTGTTAAACTACTGCTTTAACTGCTAAAGCACTTGTCTGTTTGATAATCAGTACGGAATGAAAGGTACCCTGGTATTTGAATAATTTAGGACTTAGCTTAAACAGATTCCGGAACCCTCTGAACTTTGGGTCAGAGAATTTAGCCTAAACTGCAAGAACCTTTAATTAAATCGGGACGGCCTTAATAGAAACGTATTTTACCTCCTTTATAGCGATATAAATGCAGCCCCTACGCACCGACCCATCCTGCCCATAAAGTGGCTGACCCGTGAGACTCCATGGGTGGTCGGCGGTTCGGGGCTGAGCTAATGCCTCGCGGTCATTTCCTGGGCTGGCCAACTTTCATTCACTTTGCGCACATTAAAACCGACTTATTGTGTTTCGAATCACAGCTGATCTGCCTAACATGTCACCTGATAAAAGGCTGTTCCAGCAGGATGGTCACATCGCTGTGCTTTCTGCAAACTGGCACCGAGAAAACCTCCATCTCCAACAGGGTTCCAGGGTTTCATTGGACAATTCGACCTTATCAACCCAATAATATTCACGAATTTCTAATAAGCCTTAGTTGTAGAAAGCCAGAGCTATGAGTTGAAGCATCAATTCGGATTTCTTAATAGTTCCCCTCACATGAATCTTTGGTTCTCAACTGAGATTGGCATTTTTGATCAAATCCACATGAGTCTGCTCAAGTAACACTCGTAAGAATTTACACATCTTTAAAAATGGGACATTTTCTGAAAATTGCGATAAACTTGATTTTTGCTGGCTAAATTGGGCAAAGGATATTCACTATTAGAGATCTTGAGGGTAACCTCGATGTATTATTGTCTTAGCACCAATAAAAGTACTATTATTTCAACCTGTCTTCTTTCAAATCCCTATTTACCTATAAATTTTGCTTCGGCCTACCTTAATCTTTATTTGGTGTTTTAATGTTTTCTCTTATAAGTAAAGCTTTGAATATGTCTGAAAATGTTAGCGTAGCAGCAAACCTACAAGTACTTTGGCACCTATCCTTAATAAGTCCCGTCAATTTTGACACCAGTTGCAAGTCACCGGTGAAGATCCAGACGATTTACTTCAAAATCTTACTCTCTAAAGCTCTAAATTGACCTTCTGGGAGTTCCCAAGCAACCTGCTAGAATTATTAAAAATCTCTGTGGAGATAACCTTGAACATCCGTTTCAGGGATCGAGCGGTGAGGACTGTGACGAGACCTACCAAGTGCTTCAGGAATCGTAAGGAACAAATTGGTCTTGATGACAGAAATTGGTTGTGGGGAAAAATCCTGTGACGACCTTAAAAATGTATAAAATTGAGATCCACAGTTAAGCACATTTTTATTGTCATTTTGGAAGCAAAAAACCAGACGGAAAAATGGGATTTAAGCATCCAAAGCGTAGATAATTCACCACAGAAGTTGTTCTTTCGAAAGGCATGCAGTTTTCGAGGCTGCAGGTTTGTAAAAGTGGACTTCGTGTTGACTTGCGAAGGCGTGGCCGTTTCAAGCTAAGAAGAGGTTTGCCTCAGGTCATTCCGGTGTGTCATCGAATGGCGCCCTCGGTCGTAAATCGCCAGGGTGGCCCTCTCCCGCACTTCCCCCGCGCCCACCACCGTTGAAATAAACCATTTTGAATTTTATAACGGCGAGGCTTGGTCGGTCGGTCTGGACCACACATGCGCCAGGGTACTGGTGACCCGGTGTGGAGCGAATCGCCAGTTTAGGCATTTCCCTCGGCGCCTTCGCAGCCACCACCAGCAGTCGCCTCCGTAAGGCATCGCTGTCAATGTCAACTCTCACTGAAGGCTAAAACCTGCTTCGAAATGGCAATAGAGTTCAACAATAGGTTACCGCTGTTACGGAGAATTATTTGGTTATCCTTTAACACCTTGGTACAGTCTAAGTTTCCTGCAAGGGCATGGTCAGTTTCAAAATAAGCCATGGAGTCGGTTGGTGGTGTGAAAGAATAGAACAAGTTTTGGAGGATTCATTATTGCAATTCACATCACACAAGAAAATAGGCCAGTGCAATTATGACAGGCATTGTAGCACATTATTATTATTGCCTGACAGACGACTTCTGCAAGTTATCATTCAATGATTATTTCTGTATTTGGCTTCATGGCTTTGAGCGAAGACGCACCAGACCCAACAACAACCGCCTGCATTTTTACTCAGTTTGGAATTCCGATTTCAACTGTCATTCTGGGGGACACATTGTCGACGTTCTCTTTTATGTCTTTTATTTGCACGATCTTCATGTTTTAGTTACTTAAAACTTCTAATTGGAAATCTCTGGTTGACTAAACGTATGCCCCAATCTTGAAACTTCACAATCCTCATTTTGGACGGATTTTCGGCTGAAATGTTTGTTTCCAGAACCATCATCATCAGGTCGCCATTTGTGGAGGTTAAATATCCAAGCATCAGGAAATGTATCTCGTACAACCTCAAAATGCTTACGGAATTATGCATCTGCTCATATATTTTCATTAATATCCTAAATAGAACTGTTTTAAATGGCAGTGAAAAAGGTGTTAAATTTGGTATACAAAAGGAATTATTCCGCTAACTTTATCTGGCCAAACGAAATTTTAGCAGGCTGCGTTCCTAATACTAGTTTTTTTTTGTTTTTATCTGTCACATTTAGTTTAAATAAGTTGTCGTTGACCACTACCGCATTTGAAGTACTCGCAAGTATTTGTCATATCTTAAGTAAATTTTGACTTAAAAATGACAAGTTATGCGAAAGGGAACTAATAAGTACTTCATACTAAGTCCATCTTTGATTATATCCGATATTTCACTACCAAAATCTTATGAATTCAAGTGAAGTGTCATCATTTTGAGCCTAC
>UXSR01005198.1:0-68917 GCA_900604375.1 Mesocestoides corti | reverse complement strand
CTTTTCGTCACTGAGTTACATGTTTCCGCGGGGTCAGTACGAAGCTATACTGGTGCCAGCAGTACAACTGTAACCCATTTCGTCTAGAGTGTGAGAAAACGAAACGTAGGAACTGAAAGAAAGCAAATTTGCTCACTAAACTGGAAGTTCGTGATGAAATTTGCATGAGAGTTGTGTTTGAGTACCTTGGACCTGCTGGTAAGCCGAATCTCGTGTTGAGAAAGCGTTTGTGTTAGTGAGGTGGCTTTGAACATTCATTTTTTGCAGTCTTGCAGAATAAAATTATTGTCATAGGCATTGAAGCTACAAGGCAGTCCGAATTGAGCATCAGCCATGCAAATAAAGTTCAAAATCGTTGAGTCAACTGGTATTGAGTTGAGGAAGTAATTGCTAGAAAATAAACCGATAAGTTCTTTAATTTACTCTTTGATTACTTTGGGCTACTTTACAATGGTGCTGCCTTTCGTGTTTCCACTAAAGTTTTCATAATTATGCCCCCAATCTTTGAGCTAGTAAAAATGGCTTATTTATTAATACAAATAAATAAATGATCATTAGTTGTATTCAGACCATTGAAAAGTGAGCAAACGCTGAGTCATTTTTACACAAATGTTTAATAACACGACATTTCCAGGGTTCGTGGCGGTAAATTGCAATATTTTTCGGTACATTTATTCTTGATAAATCCCCTTAACACCTCAAGTCATTTAAAATACAATTTTCTTCACTCAAACCAAATTGAGGCATGTAGGAGACAGCAACAGGGATAGGTCCGATCCTCAAAAGTTGTTATTTACTTAAATTCAACCACTCAGAAGTTAGTTTCGCGGTTTGAGGTTAAATTTTTGCGGTTAGAGTGCTTGCTTCGCATTTTGCTTTTACATTCTTTTAATGAAGTTCGGACCAGAGTGAACTCCCGAAATTTTGGTAGTCACCAAAAGCATCACTCATTCGAGCCGATTCAACCCCAGACGGGTTGCTCTTGTAGGCAGACGTGGGAGTACATTTTGACGCTGATCTTCACGCCTTGCCATTGGGAGATGACAAACATGTGATTGGTTTATCCCTTCTAGGCAAGCCGTGAACCTTCTTAATTGATACCAAACAATAATTATCCAATGTGTAGTTGGACTCTGTTTAGTGCCATTGCTATTAGCTTAATTATCTGTTTAAAAAATGCGCTGAGACCGTAATGGGGATCTCTCATAAGAGCAAGCAACTGCAAAAGTATTTGTAATATGATGCTGGAATGTCAATCCATGGCTTTCTCTAAAAACTTGAGTTCCTATCGTGGGGAATAAAAGCTTCTTGCAGAATATGTGGACACTTTTGTGTTGATCCACAATTCTGAGGCACTTCTATTCTGTTAATTTCGCAACTGGGAATGGGTAGATCCATTTATGAAAAGCCTCGAAAGCATAAGTCAGGAATAGAGATTGGTCACAACGTCTACCTTTGGGTAACGTTTAAAGGCTTTCTCAAACATTTAAAATTAACAAGCAACTCTTATTTGGCCTTAATGTCCGTTGAGCCACCTGACTTATTTTTTCTCGTTAATGTGTGTGCTAAACGTTACAATCAGGTAATTCCGCATTTAGAAAATTCAGGCATAGAAGTGGATTACAATAAATAGCAACAATGTTTTCCAAAGTTACCCTCCCTATTTTAGCGTTCAGTAGTGATTCACGCGGTGAGCTCTCGTGTAATCCTGGTGCTCTTCGTCAAGCGTACTTGGTTATTTCCAAAATAAAGATCGTGATGATAGTTAAATGAGATGGCTCATTTCAATTTTCGAGTCAATTCTTGACCTACTTTTAAAACGGTGTCACAAATAAACGGATTTTGAATCGAACGTCACTGTTCGATGGTGTATTCGTCCCGAGAATTGAGTGCTGAATTGCGTCGTTATAATCCAGATTTAAACCAATGATTCATGGTTATTTCGTGAAGAATTACCAAGACTAATTCATTCTAGCGAGTCCACGTTGAGGAAGTACTTACAACAGATTGATTCAAGCTACAGATCAGATTTATATACGAGTAAAGACTGACTTGGCCCCAAATTTCAGTCTCTAGTCTACTCAAATATAACTAGCCCTCATTTGAGTTAAAATTTGTAATGTGATTCATTCACTGTAGCCTGGATGTTTCTAGTGGTTAAAAAAGGTAAATTGTAATGAAAGAAATTTGGTAGCAGAAAGTCCAGGTGTAGCAAAGTAAAGAATTCTCTTCCGTTTTCACGTAAATTTGTTTTTTGTTTGCAAGCTTGCTTCGGGTGCTTAGGTTCCCAATGAACGATGAAAGAACAGCTTGATTTACTGTGAATTCTGCAGTGACTGTGCGCTGTATTGCCACTTCCATCATCAGAGGTTACGACAGCCGTAGGAACCAGTTTTCGAATCCCACGCTTGGCTTCAATAATTAACCCCGAAACTGTGATCGAAAATTCGATTAAGCAGTAGCCTTGTTGCTACACGCCTCACTGGACTTCAGGATTGCCGCCAACAAATAACTGATTTCCACTGGATTTCTGGCACAGGAAATGAAATAATCAAACCCCATTTCAGATTACCACGCTTGAATGGAAAACACATGATTCTCTGAGACAGCATCCATATTTCATTGAAGAAACTGAGCGTCGCAACGTGTTGGCTTCGGTGTGCTATGAAATCCACCGTCACTAGTCTTAGACAAGCAACCCGGGATTTAAATCGGGACTCAAAGACATGCGGGTATTTCAAGACGTAACTGGATTGCCAATTTAAGCACAATGAGTTTTTACTTGGACCATTCAGTCCCTAAACTCTAAATCACTTTTCCGTCATTTCTTGCTTTTTTTATTTTGTGTATTTCAGCAGAAACAAACTTAATACAAGCGCTTAGGCTTATTACTTGGTTTTAAAGGGCAACTCTTCATTAAACTGGATAGGACACGAAATATCCAGATGAAGACAGTGGGAAAAAGAAGACTAGTAAAGTGTGGTTCATGAGGTTGGATTGCCCATCGATACATGGGCGACTGTAGAACAGCTTGAAAGTTGACTTTTAAATTGGGAGGTAGAGCACAGAATATATGCGCCACTTAGATCACCGATTTCCAGCTTGCAGGAAAAAAAGAAAATGGGCTTAAAGTCGGGTCACCATTTTGCAGCGGCCCTTGTGAATCTCGATACCGTCTAGGAAAGAGAATGAGGACCATGGAGGGCAAGGGTCTAAACTGGTTATTGAGGCGATAAGTGGCGTATCTTTCTTGTGTGATAGGATGTCAAAGTAGATAGGAACCACCAGCGTTCAAATCATAGAACGCAAGTCGCTATGTGAGATGTAAATAGAAATCAGATAATCAAACTCAGGAATCAGTAAATTTACTGCCGCTCTTGCAAAGTAAGAATCTTCTCAATTTACCTAGGATACATTCCAAGTAGGGGTGATGATCGTCAAGATAGCCAAAAATTTCCACAGCATATTTTGCTATCATTTTGATAATTCATCTATCTGAGGTCCATCCAAAGAGATTAAATTACAGTCACTGTATCTTCATCAAAGTGCCCCACGTGAGTACTTTCCAGCTTCTTAGACAATTGCAAATCGATTCGTTTCATGTATGGGTCGGCGCACTTAGACTCAAGGTTGTACAGGAGGAAAGATTTCCTATCCCACTTGTGAAAGAGAACTGGAAAGCCCCAAGCAACCATTTACAGTCATTTAACTTGCTGTTTGGCAAAATACATCCAAGTGCTTGGCCACCTCATTCGTGGAAACTTTCTGTCAGATGTATTTCTATCTCTCAAGAGCGTAGAACACAAGTTTTCACTGATCTGTGTGGACGATGGCCAGCTTCAAACTCTCATCTTGAAAGCACCAATTTACTAAAAATTTGTTTAGATCCCTTTAGCAGGTCACCAATAACTCTGTGTGCATTTTATCCGAGTTTAAATTTAAATGTAACGATGATTAAAGTGTGCAAATAGGATAATTTAATTCCAAAAATGCCTTTAATCTAAGTTGGATAAACTAATCCTTGAAATGTAGACCTACGAAGGTGTGTGATTTTCAAGTAAATATGTAATTCTATTACCGAAATTCATATAAAAACTTAAGAAAAAAACCCAGGCTTTTTGAAGTAGCCTTTAATCGTTTATGTAATTTTAAGCACATGAGTGCATCCAGCTGTTACCAATCAGTCGAAAAAGTGGACTCGTTTGTAATGTGATTAATGGCTTGAACTTTCGGCAAGGTAATGTTCACCACATAGAAAATGTGGTGGCCTGGTTTGTAAGATTTCTAGTCGAGTATTACTCACCAACTGGTGCAATATGCCTGTGGATGCAATATTTGTGTTCACTTAGTGCAAATGCGCTGTGGAGAATTTGTCCAAATAAACTCCTCCAAAAGACTGAATTGTATCGAAACAGGGGTCACTGAAATGCCATTCTAAAAGCAAACCGTTAAACTGTTTTGGAAAGCTTAGTGTGGGTCAACGATAACCTATGTAGGAGAATAACTTATTCGAGTCGAGTCGTTTTGAAGATGTAATGTGTGTTCTCGCACTATCTGAATGCCAGGCTTTCTTAATCACCTGTTAACTATGAAAGACACCAGAAAATTGCAAGTAAACCGAATTTTCATCTCAAACCGCAACAGATATGCTAAACACTTAATGACTGGCAAAAGCGTAGACGGCCACTGGTGTTGGGTCCGTCGAGTGAAATCGTGGAACAGCAAACTAGAGTAGTGGCGAATTTAATTAAGCATTAGATAAAAAGGAAGGTGGAAATACGAGCGTGGGAAAGGCTCTTCTAATACAGCAGGAAAACCACAAATTTACCACCAGTTTAAGGCGTGTGACCGAGGCTGGCACCTGAATGTGGTGTGAAATGGGGAGATGGGAAGCCACCCCCTCACCTCGTGTCACACCTTGACGAGTGTGAGAGTGGGAGCTATTTTCTGTAGGTATTCTAGCACGTTAGTCTTTTGGAATTGGTCAATTTCTTACTGGCAGTGTGTGTGTGTGCGTAAACCAGTTAAGTGTTTTGGGCTTTCGCACATAAATTTCTACCTGGAAAAGTTAGCCCTGGATACTGAAAATGGTAAGAGAGAAGACCGTGATGATTTAACCTTATCCATGGTGAGAATGCATTGATATCTCATTAGTAACTGTCTTACTTGGAAACAGCAATCTGTCAGAAAAGATTAATAACAATAGACGCCGTTAACCCCCTTCCATTAAGACTCACTTTGTTAAGGTTTCGTGACTTTGCTACCTTTCTGAGCGGGTATGCAAGGTGCATCACTTAGGGGCTGGTAAGGTCGTCTTTTGTTGCAAACCACAGTGTGGCTTGTTTGTCAGTGTAGTCGAAAATCCCATCCTTGTTGTCGAAATCACACATCTTTCTGTGAAAACTACTGATATGAAAGGGAAACTGTCACTTCAAAACTGCCGAGGAACACAGTTTTGAACTTCTGACGGAACACGTACAGCGGCAGAGTGTTCTGCGCGGGAACGAATTGATCAATTTTTACCGAGAATTTGCCATTATTAAGTGATTTCGTTCATGCAACCTTGCAAACTACAGAAGCCAATGGTTTTATTCTACCCTGTCATGACTTCGTTAAAAACGGTCGATGTAAGAAAGTTTAACTTCCACCGTGGTTTATTTAATTAGGCCAAACTGCCGAATAAGTTGGTTTACAGAAATAACAAAGAATAAATGGCTTCAGTTGATTGGTACTTATGACAGATTCACTGGGGGGTTTGTGTGGATTTGGCTACTTAAAACAGTTGTGTGCGTCAAAAGTGGACTAATGAAGGACTCCCGCTTATGATTACTTACCCAGCAGCTGTGCTGTCAGAAAGCCTGATTTGCTCCGATTGACAGGCCATTTGAGCCACGGCACAGCCCCGCTTTGTTTCAATTTATCACATCTGACAGGTTTCGGTAGTCGCCAGGGTGAGGGTTTGGGAGGGCCTAACGTAAAATAATCTAAGTAGACCCAGTTAAATTATACCGGGTGCCCTCGTATCCGCTTCTGGAATAGCTACCGATATTTGTTATTTCCTGTCGTGTTTAGCTGTGCAGACGTACAACATCCATAATTCGTAACCACAGGTTAAAGTTGTTAGGTGGGAGCCTCATCCATTTTGATCCAGTTTTGACGGCAAATGTCTTAACTATGGCATCATTCGTCAGTATAAATATGCATAAATTTCCCTGTACATGATTATGGGGGCCTTGCTTTTTGTGGGCTTGTCGAAGAAGGCTTTAAGTTTTTGTTAGGAAGTGCGTGAAATGTTATTTTATGTGCGTAATTTAAAATGAATTAAAAAGAGTGTTCCAAATAACACGCTCCCTTCAAGTAGGAGATGAGCTAACTTATTCTAAAGGGCCTTTAAATCTTTCGGTGATTAATAAGTGTTTCAGCATTGAAAAGAGCTGCTCAGTCTATGCTAATGTAGAGAAGCGCACAGGCGACCATCGTTTGCTTCTGATGTCACCCGTTTGCTTTAAATTCAGATGGTGTTTCCTGCTTTAAACTGTTGATTTCCCATTCAAATCCGGGGAGCTTTTAGGCCTTCTGACATTCTCGTGTCATCGGGCAGCAGCTGCTACTAAGTGTAACTGGAAAACTTCCATAGCCACCTGGCAGTTATTGTTGGGAAAATTGTTCATCAAAATTGAAAGCTATGTTTTTCTACGGTAGCAGCTGTTCGTCAAAACAAAATAGCTGACAGCCCAGCCAAAATCATCAGCGGAGCCAGTTTAGCTCAAATTGACGAGCAGATTGCCTGGAAAACTGTTCCTCTCTGACACCAGTGGCTTCTGTTTTCTCAAATCATTCCTGACAATGTTTAAAGATGGGTTGGGAGGAATGGGACGGGTGAAAGGTCTCCTAGTTCCCTGCTTAGTATCTTTACCGTGTGAATCTGAGCCCGTTTCAAACGGACATGGTTCCAGTTGTGTCTTTTTGACCGTGAATAAATGAAGACCGTCTTTTTAATTAGAGCTTGCTAAACTCGCTATTCAAGATCTCAGGTTTCAAGGTGGGCTTGTCTTCTGCAAGCATATTAGGGATCAGGTCTGCTTCTGAATAATGTCGCTTTAAGATATTCGATCAGATTTCACGGAAACACGTGCCACATTTTGACTACTCCCTGTGGTTATAATTAAAAGCTGGCTGTCGAAATTGCTCAGATTTGGTAGGTTATTTGTTACCTACTGAAGTAACAAATTCAGATATGTCCGGCTGAAACGATTTGCTTCGAATGACCGTAATTTCAAGAGGCATCTTGGTGTAAACACGTTCGATCGCACTGTTTCCTGCAACAACGTATATTCTGCTCCAGTAATCCTTAATACTAATTATTCAAAGGGGTTTAACGAAATAGCTTTGGTCCATTTCAACGTAGGCTTTACTTACAAGGTCGCATCCATTTATCAGCCTGAGAACAAATATCACACTACAGAAATTCACATACAGTCTATTACCTGAAGCTGATCCACTGAAAGTTATGTCGCTGTGTCGACGTAATTTTTTTCTCTTGAACCCCGCAATCGTCTGGTATGGAGCTAAAGACATTAATGTGACCCCCAGACTTCCAATTTTCTGTGATATTGGCGCCAAATTTATTCCATCACCGACGTTACAATGAGTGTGGCTGTTAGTAGTTATGGGAGATTTCACGTCTTGCCAGCACGCAACGAACAAGGTCGTTCAAAATTTTATGGTAGAAGCGCAGTGGCTGGAGCAAACAGTAAACAAATAACGATTAACTCAAAAGAATGAATGTACTTGGAAATTAGTTATATGTGATTCTACAATAATAAAGTATTAGCACAAAGTATTAGTGTGTAAATTTTGTTATTTGATTTCTGGTAACTAACGGGGTTTCGTTTTCCAATTTCATCCATGTTTTGGATTAAATTAACCAAGCTTTCGGTATGTTGACGTCGAGCTAGGGCGCACGTGTGTGGGAAGCTGCGGTAAGTTGATATGCAGTCAAAAACGTCGTTTAACGGAAGCATGGCATAATGCGACTGTCAATAAACGTCATATGTGCATCGTAGGATGTTGATGTTGTTGTCGATGGCGAAGGTATTACAAAAAAGAGTGCTTGTCATAACACCAACTGTTCATCAAATGGTGGATACTGACAGCGCCAGATCCTCTGTTATTGAATTCTAGCTCGTCAGACTCTCGCGGACAGGTCAGAACCATGCTGCTAATCCCAGTGACGACTATCCTGCCTCTCACTTGCGTAGCTTCAATGGGTATTATAAGTAAGTCCTCTCGGCTATGCATTCGGCGTAGTTTGAGTTTAGCTTTAACCGTCAGTAAGCCAATTTCGCCTTCGAATTTTATGGTACAACGATTGGCAATGCCTTAGCTTCGTGTGAACAATGCAAAATCCCAAAATGTTGTGCTTGCCTAAGTGACAGCAACGTCATCTGTCAAGAATGGTTTAACCTTTTAATGTGGTGAAGTAGTATTTTCGGTTTTGAAAATGTTGGTTCTGAAAGTATAGGCATGTTTCAAATGTGGTATTCGGACTCTCATTTCGGAAGCGCAGAAAGTCAATAAAGCAATAATTCAAACTGATCATTTGACTGATCTAGTCCTCGGACTCCCTGCAGCACAAATTACTCCAAAAATGTTATATCTACGTCCTAAAGCGCTTTCGGAGGCAGCAATGATGCCACTAATAAAATGCTTTCTTAAAATTCGCCAAATTGCCTTTAAATCGTACGCCAAAAATGTCTTAAAGACTATTTGCATGTAGTCACTGTGCCTTTTGTTCCGACTGAAATGGATTTTCTAATGGTCACTAAACGGGTCTCTGGCCAGTATCCGAAACCAATGATTCTTTTGCGTCCTGGTCTTCAACTATCAAAACCCATAGAACTTGGCAGCAGCAGTTCACGAACCTAAGATTCCGTAAAATGGGCATATCGTAGATCGACACACTTTTGCACTAGATCCACTTTTAAAGCCGTATGCACCTCTTGTGTGGGCCTCAGAGACCACAGTTAGGAGGAGCAAAGTTATGTGTGCGCATGACTTGACCCTGACCAGAAGATATCGGTGCCTCATCTTAACTTCTGCCTCGTGATAACAACAGCGCGATGGTTGCCCGGGCTACAAAGACCACCCGCAATTCGCTGCCATGTGGTAAACACATGTGGGAGGCCATGAGAATTTACCCACACGCCGAAATGGCGATATTTCTTCACTGCTTTATCGTAAATGGATACACTTGTCTACAAACACACACACACATACACATGGCGGAGTTGCGAATCTCTGGACCGCGACACTCCTTCGTCAAACGCATCGGTTTGTGTTTCAAGGAATCTGCATATATGTTTCGACGGGGCTTGTGAAATTCGCAGAGACGGAGACTCTACTGGAAGACCGGTAAACGCAACAATTTATCACATCTTGCTTAGTCCTTAAGGCCTGTTACCTTTGCACAAACTGAAAGTGAAGGGAAATTTCACTTCTACGCATGGAATTATTTGATCGTCTGGACGTCGCGTCAACATATCCAACTTGGAATTGGAAACCCTAAGTTTTGCTGCAGTAACCAACATGAGGCCCCATTGTCCTCGAGTTTTACCTTGAACCAGACAGACCAAAATATATTTTTGGACAAATCACATGGCACCTCCTTCGGAGGCCATAACACATTCAAACCCACAAACAATTTATTACCTGTTTTATAAATTTGGTAAATCTTTCTTCTACTACATTTGATTAAGCCCCACAAAGTGGGCGCTAGCGCGGCACTTCAACAGATCGGTGGATTTGTGCGTAGAAGGAGCGGGTCTACTGCGTTGTTTGCCCACCATCCACAATCAATGATGGGCCACGCAACACCGATGCGGACCACCTGCAAAGTTCACACGCAAAAGCCAGAAATGCAAGGTGTGCGCCGCAAAATAAACAGCACGGGATTAATGGGGTGAAAATGTGGTAATGAGGCCCTCCACTTTGCTTGATCCTAACCTGACGTTCATCCAGTGTTACCATGTTAAGTTGGATCTGCTGCTTCATCAGCAAGTCTCGAACGCCTCCAAGTTGTCGGTTGTCGGCTAGGTACGTCCTCAGTTCGCGAAAGAAAGAACACATCGGAAAGGTGACGTCGTGTGTGTTAGTGATTTTCTATATTTGACTGACAATGGGGAATTCCAAATGAGCGCACTTGAGCCCGCGATAAAGGCTGAATTAGTAGCATTTCAGTATATCTATCTCCATTTCTTGCATGCTGCCGCATAACGCACAATTTGAGTTCGTTCCATGTGGGAGGATTTGTTGCAGCAACGATTGTGAAAAAATTATGGTAATTATGGCTGATTGTCAGATTTTCGCATCCATGACATTTACTAAAATATTATTGCTACCAGTCGCTCTAAGATTTGGTAGCTAATTCCATGATCCCGTTATTGTTTCGACAGAGACACTACTTATCCCCAAAAAAGACAGAACAGGAATAAAAGTTGTTTTATCATAGCTTATGACGCACCACGCGTACTACTTTCATTTTTGCGAGAAAGAAGACGGTTAATTTGAAGTGAAGAGCTTATCATCAATTATACGATCTATACTATGTTTCCATGGTTTAATAAAAGTTGCGTTTTATATCATTTTTTTAATGCACTCGATACTCTTGGGCTCCTCTCCGGCCAATAAATCGAAGAACACGTTTTCGTGAGTCATGAAACCGTTCAACTTTGTCCTGCCTCATTTATCATTAATGAACGAACCCAATGACGATGTCCTCACGTCTTAAATACTCTTTGGATTTCCGAATTATTTGATCAAAAATAATGTGCATGCATCTATCTAAACCAGTCCATTTGGCACCCCAAGTTATCCAGCTAGGGTGCATCTTTTTGAGGTCTGTCACAAAATGCTCCAGACTTTGTTTACTCCCTTGGTAATGCAAAGGCATCAGCATTGCTCACCTTAATTTGAACTTTTTCGGCCAGTCTGTACAGCAATTTCTACAAACAAACACCATCTCTGTGGCAATTGCCTTGGGCGATTCTGCCTCTCGCATTGGTCTGGGATGAAAAAGGGGCCGTCTGGGTCTTAGTTAACTGCCTTTTAGTCGGTTTTACGTACTTGCGCAAATTACAGGGCAATATTTATATTGCATCTTCTGTGTCACTTCTATGTATTAATTAAACGCATTTGCACGTGCGTGCGACGGTGTGATTATTGGTTATTTGCGTTTCACACTTCCCGATGCTTGGTGAATTTCGCTTCCCCGGTGTGTGAGCATTCGTATTTGGAGGGAAGAACTTCGAGGATATTTCTCTTTGTACAGCCAAGGGATTGAGGTCATTCGCTAGCTTAAGACTAAATTATCTGATATCGGTTCCTAACGCAGGTCCACTTAATCTGTTTAAATCTTTCGAGAATGAATGTAAGAAGTTAAATGTCTAATATGTTGCGTGATATTCGTATAAAACGAATAAACCTTCTCATTCATTCAATTTCCTTTTGTTGATCGGTAAAGCCAGTTTGCAATGCTATGTGTGAGGTAAAAGGAGTCTTAGATAAGGATAATTTAAAACATTCGTCAAAGACGACAACAAGTAATTACCCCGGATGCTAGTCCATTCCCAATGTTTAGGTTATCCTGAGAATCAATTTCTATTTCTTTGGTTACTGGAACTACTCCCTAAATATATCAGAAATGTGTTGATTTAATTAGATCTAGTTTAATTCATTGTATTTCTCACTAGTGCCCTTGTAACGAGAAATACGTTTTCCCTTCGTCTTAAACCAGTGAGTTCTTTGTGGAATTTCGCTTGCAGGAGTTATGGTGCCTAACTGAGTTCAACCTTTGCCTTCGTTACTGCGGGGGTTTAATTCTAGACCACAGGCAATATTTACGACTACGAGTTGAGAGATTATCTGACTAAATGTAAAAAATCGGACTGCGCTTCTCAGCATCTCATTATTCTCGCCGATTTTGATTAGCACTGTATTCTAAAAGTTTTTTTTCCCTGGATTTTTGTGCTAATACTGATAGTAACCGTTTTCCCTATTTCATTAATGGACTCTCCTTTTTTACTAGTTCCCTTCATCGTATGTGGACATTAAGAAATCAGTTCAGTAGTACGCATAACGATGCATCCTGAGAGCTGCCATCGCAAAGGAATAAATAGTCATGACAAACTCGAAATTTATGCAAATTTGTCGATTCAAAAAGAGCAAATTTCTATATTTACTTCTTGTGCTCTTTCGTGGTGTTATTTCGCATATTCTTCCTTTGTTTTTAAGGCAGTGGTTTTTATCACGAGTTCCAGATTGGCATTTGTACGCATCACATCTGACCGGAGGCCCGAACTAGGTGCCTTTAGTCTGAAAATGTTTGCCAGATAGAAGAATAAGTAGGTCACCAGTTCGTTACAGGAGACTTGGCGGTGTCTTGATTTGCTACCACTCCCATTCCTGAGGTGAGCGTCGCGAGGATGACTCATACATGGAGGTTGATCCTACTTTTTCAATCTCCTATCATTCGTCACCACAAAAGCTGTTCTGAACTGCCACTTGATATAATTTGCATTTTCTTCTACCAATAATGGCAGTTTTAAAAAAAGTGGTGAAAAAAGTGGCCATAAAATTTTGGCACCCAATTTTTATGACTCAGTATTGCCGGCGTTTTTGGAACGACGAAGGTCATGATGAGCTGAGCTGTAGTCAAACATTCTAAGACAAATGTGGGTGCCGGTTTGATTAAAAAGAAACAACAGTTAGTAAATAGAAAGTCAAAACCCGCAAAAATTTAGAACTCTGGTGGTGTATATGGTTCTGCACAGATTACCTTTCGAGCCACAAAGGCAAAGGGCTGAAGGCTTAGAAACGCTAAAACGGTTTATCGTCAGATGGTTACTATTTTAACTCTCACAAGATTTCTGTGGGCATTTAAAGATTGTTTAATTAATCTGACTTGTGCTTCAAACATTACTAAAACAGAGTGGACTCTGTTCCTGCAATATCCAATGCCAATAGGTAATTGTTTTTTTACTCGCATACTTGGTTAGACTAAACCTACACTAATAACTGTTAACGTTTCGAAACACTTGGCACCTTTAGATGGACTGTTAACGCGATCCCCATTCAATGATCCTCAGTGGTTTGTTTTGAGTTTATCTGCTAGGCGCCGAGGCTGTTTTCGGTCCCTTGTGGACCCCCTGAAATTGACTTTTAGATGATTTAGGGGTTCCACTTTTGGGATTCCCGGCTGCCACATCAGTCAGAATGAAGACGTCACTATAACACCAACCGAACTGAAGCATTAAAAGCTAGGATAGTACATTATGGCTTTGAAAGACTTCTAGGATTCGATGTATTAATGAAACAATTTCCACTTGACGACTTGGCTCCATGGGTAAAATTTATGTCCTGCAAGGAGACAAACAAATGCGGTATTATTCTGACTATCAGCAGTACGCTCTGGCATTGCAATAACAGATATTCATTAGTTTTAGATTAAGCGCTCTTGAAATTGAAGAAGTGGAATAGATACAAAGGAAGAGATGTCAAAACAACTGCCTGATAAAATTCATGATCCGCGCATCTGCGATAGTGCTTTGTAGCTTCCTTGTTCCTTTCTTCTATGATCTTGCATTTATTTTCGAGGACATTTTCCTATGAGTAGACTCGGTTTTGTCAAACTGTTCAGAGCCTTACATTTACACATTTGATTCTTCTAACGGAACACTAAAGTATTACCTATCACAGTCGTTCGAGACTTACTAGTCCACTAGTTCTCAAGAGAAATGCTTCAAGTCCATCTCATCTCGAGTCCCTTTCAACAGCAAAGCACTCAGCAAAATTCTGTTGGTGATGTTTGTCTAACTGCTCTACGCGAAATAGTTTCACTGTCATACACAACAAGGTGATTGTCGTTGGAGTTTTATTATCAAGTTTGTGTTCCCAGCATATAATGCAGCTTCCACGCATCTCAGAGTGCTCAGTTTTAATCAATTTAAAGGCACACAAAGCCTAAAATCTTATCAATTCGTTTATGGAACTCCTGGTAGCATTAAATTTCAAGAAGACAACGAAGATTAAAGATGCAGAAATTACAACTTACGAGTTGTCTTTGCTACTAATCTCATGACTTAGCCTGGTGCATTTTAGTGTCGTTTTGCTATGCAAATGCAATTGAATAGAACACACCGCAGCTAAATTTACTAGAAATATTCTAACTAGTGTTGCTTCTATGACAAAATTACAGTATTTAACCACGTTCGAATGCGAGGCTTTGTTAAATATAACATGACAAGGTAAAATGTCTTTCATCGGTTTCTACGTTAGCCCTAAACTATCCTTCCATTGGTTAAATATCAAACGTCCACTTATCAAATGTACAAATTCCTGAGTCATGCCAAACACAGACCTACACTTCATGTATGATCTAGATTATCATGTAAGATTTTCAACCTACTGTAACTTTATCTCGACATTCGTGACCTCTGAACCTAAGTATCACCAGTCTAGTGCTCGCAAAGAGTCCGTTTGGTTCAATTTGTCACGCTCGTCGCCAGATTTAGTAAGGTAATTTGGAGACATCGTTTGGGAGTTCCGTAAAGTTTCTCCTCCCCTACTTAAGTTAATCCATTTGCGACAAGTGAAAGGAGTGCAAATTCGTGTGGGAAAAACCACTTCTGTCTTGCAGCTTCCTCGAAGTTAAGTTTCAGGGCGCCACAGCCAACTATGTGCCACGTAGCGAGGCTTGCCGTAAACGCAGACTAATGGTGTCAGGGTGTGTGATGTGGAGAAGGCAGAGGGACTGCCTCCCAGAATAACTTGGTGACAGAAGGTAAATGAGACGCCTTTTCGTTTGATGCATCGAGCAATGAAATGGGACCTGGATCTCAGTAATCTGCCCAGCCACAAACATAATAGTACCACTTTGTCGGAATCTGATGTGGTTCCTAAGCAACAAGGTTGCTTACTTGGTGTCACCAGTCAAATGAACTAGTAGGCCGGGACGGTCAACTCTCTTTGTGTAAAGACATTCGGACTACTGTTGGGTGGCGTGGAAATCCACTCTAGAGAGCCTAACACCTTTGATATCAAAATTAGCAAAGTCGTAACACGGAGACAAAGGAAGTAGCGAGCTGCCTCTGATTATGCATGTGGTTGTTTTCGGTATTTGGAACATGTCATTCACTCCTCTAACATTCCAAGTTCTGGCGAAACCCAAGGCAATGGCCTTATTTCCTCCTTGAACTTTATCACTAATTAGGATGTTCGCTTTTTAAAGCCATTTCCATGATCAAACTTCTTAAAATGTCTACTAAAGTTCGTGGTTCTTGTTCAATATTCATGTCACATTCCTAACCGGCTCGCTGTATGACTCCGCTCCATAGTCGAGTTACCCTGATGACAAATGTCACCGACGTTTTGAGTTGTGAAAAATGCTCGAGTTTCACGACCATAAAAGCGGCATTCGTCATTGACCAGTCTCTAGCCAATGGCGGAAATCATTCTCCCAACAAACTCTTGTGACATGAAACAGCTGCCCGTCCGGTCAGGTCTAGGCTTTGAGAAAAGCCGAAGAGTCTGTGATCTGACTCATGCTTTCACTTCAGTTGTGCTGTTGAATCTTGTTGGTTTATGGTGGGCGAACGTATCTTAACACCTGCCGTGAACAACCCCCGCCCCAAATAATAAAGTCAGTTATCACCTGTCTTTGAAGGTCAAACAGCATCAATATTCTCAATTAACCCTACAGTTCTGCCGAAACACGTACTTCCTGGGACGAAATTCAGATAGTGGGCTTGTGCAAATAGGACCATTTATTTGTTAGTTCTGTTGCTATCACAAAAGTCACCAACTATCAACCAAAACACGAGGCTCAGTGTGAGCGTGAGTGAAAAGGAGACCACTACCACAGTGGCAACGCCCTTTAGCCAGCTAATTGGGGCAACTGCACACGGCGCAGAGGACGGTGAGGAGGGGACGCGTCTGGCGGATAATATAGTGCCCCCCACCCCCACCACGGTGTGCATGAAACGCTCTCCCCTCGCCTACTCCCCCCACCCCATCCGGGCTTCGCGCGAAGAGAACAACCCATCTACCCTAATCAGAGGTGACAACAACCTTTTAGACCAGTGGGTGGGGTGTCATGCGAGGATGCGGTGGGGCGAGGTGAGGCTGGGCATCGCCATGGTGACCGCAAATAGAGATTCAATAATTCATACCTATGTGTGGTCTAATTAAACTGAACTAGAACATACAACCTAATGGGTGCTGTTAGGCGAAGAGCTAAGCGGTATTGGGCAAAATGTCTCATGTGTGATTGGCTTTAAGCGCATGCCCTTGGGGATTTGAGAAGCGACGCCTTAATTTTGACTGATTCCAGATTACTCTGTTGGTCATTCCCTGGGTCACCTGCTTTAAATGGCCCTTGAAAAGACCGAATTTAGGCAATGCTAAACTTGGTTGTTAAAATAGTATTTAAACCATGATGGTGCCCAAGGGGTCGTGGTGCGTCGATTATCGTGGTAAAATTCGACCCATCCAAGTCTGACATTTCCTGTGTAAGGTTGAATCGGCGTACACTATACCTTAGCTTTTAAATCTTCTCAATGAATACCTTTCGAAAACATGGGCATCAACCATCATCATATGCATCGCACCCACAATTAACCTACCTGTTTTTGTTCATGCACGCTTTTAAAAATTTTGATAAAATTTAACTGAATGATCACTAAGTTTCAAGTACTGCACCAGATGCAAGAAAACAGTATTCTCCAGAAATGACTGCTCTTGCAATGCGGCTGTGCTTACACAACTGTGTCTTGATCCAGGCTGCTGTACTCGAAGGTCGTGGAATCCATGAAGGTGAGGGTGGAATTGGAGAGGTGTCCTACTTCAAAACCCCTACTGTATTTTCGACGTAATGCAGGGCTGGTCGGCGATCGTGCTATATTTATGCTCTGCTTAGTGTACAAAACTGTCTAGTCAGAAGTGGCCGGCTGCAACGCAGCCTCTGGTATATGAGGGGATGTAAATATGATTTATGTTTGCAAGAGAGACTGGCGGCATGTCCTCACGCACCACAAAACAAACAAAAGTCAACACTTTGCTAACCCTTCCCTCGGATTGCCCATCCCTCCCTTCGGGACGAAACCCGGTCGTTAGCACCACCTGCCACAAGGTCCAAAGGGCTTCCCCTGGCTGCGTGTGCGTGTGTGTGAATGGATCTTGCCATCTGTTCAAGTATTTTGTGGTTTTGTGTGATATTATTTGCATTAACCGGCCGAGACTATTTATTAGATCTTATCTGCCTGCCAACCTCCCCACACACACACACACACACACCACGCACCGACTAAATGTGATGTCAGAGTCTTTGGTACATTTCGTTAACCGATCACTATAAAAGTGACCTTGACGCAGCGTGTGTCTAGGAAGCGCCCCAGCCGTCTATCAGACATACGAGTTCCGTTTATCAGAACAACATGGGTTCTCAGACATACCCTAGTGAGCACCTGCCCTTCTTTTCATCGATTTCTGGGCTGTCGCATTTTGACAGACTAATGTTTGCAGCACGAATTTGCTCTCACTTCATTCTTGTAGGCATTAATACTTCTTGTTAAGTACGATCTGTATCACAAATGAAGGTATTCGATCACAATCCTCGACGTCCTTTCATATTTAATTAGTATTTTGCCCACTTAAATGTGATACCAATTACAGGCAAAGAGTAAAGCATCAACTTGTGTGCAATTTGTGAATTAACCGGAACACCTCCAAAGTGTGGCCTTTCACGCAGCGAGACCATTTCGAATCCTTCATCAATCGTTTGGCTACTGAAGACAAAAAGTGCTTCACATTCTTGCACACCCGAAGGAATTCGCGTCAAGTTTGCATATTTCAAATGTTGCTGGCGCTACTACCTAACAGCTTCTCAGACATAACAGCCTGAATGGTTGAGAATACGGTAATCTGTCCAATGTCCGACTGCACATCGCAGGACGAACGCCCTCGATGCCGAAGTTACATTGGGTGGGAGATGCCGCTTCAACCTTGGCGTAAACAATGCTTGTTTACAAGCCTTGCTCAGACAAACGCACCGGGGTCGATCACTTGAAAGCCAAAAGGCAGCCTGGACATGCAGGCTTTGCGAAGCCAAATGGCCGTGTTGCATGCGTTATTCTGATCAACAAAGATGGATCCTTAACAAGTGTATGGCAACAAAAAAGTTTAAAAGATCGGACAAATTAAACCAGTTACCTAAATACGACCTTAAATTATTACCTTGATGCTTGGTACAATCGTATATTTGTCCACTGGTTGCTTCAGGGACCATTAGAACGTTCCTGTTTTATTCGTCTTATCAGTAGTATTATTAGTAAGCTGTTGTGGTAATAGATCTAGCAAAACTAGTTGATGTTGTTGTTGAGACAACCACAGTGAATTTCCGGCAAGAAAGTTGGAAAATAGATATGGAGCAACAGAGAGGTAAAGCTGATATTCGCCTCCTACACCTTTCGATTCGATTAAAACAAACCCGCCTGCACCCTAGCCCGACTTTCCTCTCTGGCAGTGCAACCGCCTTAATCCATTCCTGTCCATTCAGCAAGCTACAGATGCTATCTAAAAAAGCATCTCAAGCACTTTCTAGGAGGTCTTAAATAGGCCCCCTTTCTTTCCATCCACTCTAGAGGGATCGGGTGCTATCGGCCTGGGTAATCTTGTTTCGGCTGTTGACCATTGAGGTGGTCAGACGCATGCACTCAGCCGAGGGGAGCAAGTACGATAACATCAGTGTTAACACTACTCACCTGGGAGGGTGAGACGCAGTCGTTGTTGGGGCGCTTCTCCCCACCCCAGTGCTGCAATTAATATGCTTTCCTTTACGACGATTATCTTAGTACCTGTCTTAAGTGTACCATCCAGACAAATCATGGGAAATGCGCTAACAGCAGAAGAATTACTCTCTTTTACAGAAGGTCTAGTACCAGTCGGCCTGGGTTGTGCACAATCCCATTTGAAGTGGCAACCGAAGATTCAATGCCACATGAATCGGTAACCGTTGCAAGCACTAGTTTTTTTGCAGTTTGTGATATTTAAGTAGCAGGTGGAGTTCTTCTTTGTTTACTTAGGGTCCATAGGAAATGCAGACAAGTATGACCATTCGGGACACAGTGATTGGATAAACAAAACTGCTGTCCTTTCTCGCCGTATGGCTGCATATCTGTCGTGATATTTATACCCTTAAAGTGTGAGGAGTGCTCACTTCGTAGATTGACGCGAACAAACGTCCAGTTACATTGGCTACTATCGAAAATGATCGAGGTGTAAGTCGAATTTTCGGCTAATGACCCACGCGTGTTACCAGGTCTCCAGCAATTAATATATCTGCAAGCACAGGCAACAAGTCTCACTGTTCATCAATGATGATGAATTGGCTCCCAAGTTGAGACGCATTTCAGATTAAGACTGACCTATTAGGTTGTTGCATTCGATGTACTACTGTTGAGGTAGCCAAGTCAAATATAGCTGTGTGAGCAGTACTCCTGTTCGCACACGTGTTCCCACAAAGTTAATTAATTATCGGGACGATGCGCGTCCTCATGCCATCGAGTGCCCACTAGTGTGGGACCCTTTTCGCCTCAAAGCGTTTTCACTTCAAAGAAAAGGGTCATGGTCTTATTTTCACTGATAAAAACAGGTGATGGGACGTTGGAAAGATTGCCGGAAGCTCGAATTCTGCTATAGCCTCAGACGCCAGCTTGGGGCAGGATATTTAAGTTGTGTATTACTCACTTGGGAACACTCAAGGCCGAAAGAGCTTGTTTATTCGTCTTGGATATTTGTCAAATAGGATTAAAGGTTTGAGTTTAAGTGGGTGTCATAAGTATTTCGATTGTCCTTATCACATCAAATCCACACGTGATTGGTTGCTATATACGCACCAATTGCCTGTAAAATGACGTTGAAAGCCAATAATACTTGTTCAATAACTTCACGATTGGCTCACTCGACATCATTTGGTTTTGGTCAAATGCAGATACTTCGCTTGGATTTTTTTTCCTACCAAAAAATAAGATTCTTGCAAGTCCACGTATCTTGCATTTCCATAATCGGTATCAATATGGCAACAGTGAAATGCGTGAGAAGACGACGAATCGAGATGACAATGTCAAATGTGACCGCAAAACTGGAGACATGTAACGTCACCTTCAGCCTCACCCCTTTTTGTGGCGGTGGGGGGGTGCGGGGGAGGGTGTGTTACCTTTCTTCCGTTGCTATTGCCGCCTCTTTTTGGGACATAAAAACCTGAAGTCGCCTTTTTCACGCACCCTTTGCATCTCCGTTTACAACACCTAGGCTGGTGCTGAAGGTAGCCAGCCATGAAAAGTATACATATTGTGATAGCCTCAAACAATGACAGTCAACTTTAGGTCGTGCCAAAATATAATCTTTAAAAGTATCCATGGCGTGCTAGATTACGTCAGGATTGCTTTCTCTAATAATTGAGCCTTACCCAAGATTAGGATCCTGAAAGATAAAGCATTGCCTTTCTTGGAAAGTAACGCGAGTCATAGTGCCTTGAAGCACACGTCGATTGGTATATTAGAAAAAAAAATCCTTTTCCACAAACTTCAACACCCTAATGGTGCTCAAGCCTAGGAGAAAGCGTTCACAATCTAGTTTAGCTTTACCTGTGACTGATGACGGCTGCTGGTGGCTTGTCAAAATTTCAGTTTTAAGTAGTTTCCCTTGAAGCATTGGTCGGAGGACAAAAAATCTGACCTGAAGGCCTCATGCTCTTCCAAGATCTGCCTTACCTTGTTTAATTAAGCCCCTATATACTGCAGCCAAAGTTACAGATCACTGCTGTTACGAGGTCTTCAGCCGCCCTCAATTTCAAATTACTTTGACCAAATGATTATGGTATTCCGGAGTTGTGGCACCTGTGGTTCTTCAGTCACAAACCTACAAGCTACCGGATTTGATAGTTCATGAAGTGTGTCGCATTTTTTATGACGTCAATAAGCAGGATGTTTAATCAACAGGAAGGATCGACAGGAATTTTCTGTGCATATATTTTGTAAACAGAGGTCTATACGTATACTAATTCGAATGAGTTTGGAAAGACTGATGCAGCGAAGTTGGTGAAGCCGGAACCCACATGCCTCCGTTTTCCATCTTGCGACTCTTGAACAAAGTGAGAGCTTGCAGCGTTGTACCGTAAAGGCTTTCCTCTCTTGCATCTCTTAGCCACACTAGGGTGTTCGCATCCAGGACATTTCTGGCTGGTAAGCATCTTTTAGCTGCTCTTCCCACAAAACCGTAACACAAAATGCTTAAGTTGTGTATTGGGAGCAGAACCAAACCGATCCCATTGTGATATTTTGATTTCATTTGTTTTGCATCCCTTAGTCGTGTACTGTTACACATTTGCCTCATCCCGTCGTCTGTACTTCTACATATCGCGCAGGAGGTTAAGCCTGTCTGCAAGACCCATTCAGGGACCTAGATGAAGCTCAACAAGGGAGATGTGTGACGTGTTGCGTAGTTCCCTCACTTGCTTTCCGCAATGCCTCGTTCTTTTCTGCCCCGTCAGTTCTCTTGTGCACGGCGCCGTTTTGTCTGCCCTAATTACCCCTACCTTCCCACGGCCTGTCACTAACGCAAAGCATAGATCACGCATGCGGGCCTCGTACTCTCCATGCGTGGTGAGATAGACACACACACGTGCACGAGCGCCTGTCCGTCTATCACTCGCAAAGCCGCCGATACTAATACATGTACGCGTAATGCGGACATACGCGCACGACTAACGGAGCGCGGTGACGTAGGTTCCGCTCCCCCACCGGTATATTCGCGAATAAGCACGCCACTCTCCCCCCACGCTTCCGCCAGCATCTCCGACCCCCCTCTGTCTGGCCCTCTTCGTTGCTCAGCTGACGCGCGCGTGCATGCGCACAGCCACATTACAGTCTCTCTTTCAGCTAGTGCGTTCTTATTGGCGTCAAGATCGCCTCGTTGCGCCTGCTGGAAGCAGGCGGTGGCTTCCAGTAGCCAATCGCTGCGTGCCCGCGTATCAGCCGTGCGGTCGTGCCTCCACACAAAGTTAAAATAGCCTGTGTTGTACTGCAACACAGAGTACTACTGACAATACAACTTTTCGCCCAGACAACAACTCGACGAGTGGAAATCCTTGGTAGTACGTGTTTATCAGAGACTGGTAAGTCACTCTTTGGCATTCTGCTTTATAAACATGTTGTGTATTGTGAATGGTACCACAAAACGTAGGTCCCTACTCAAGGATGTGTTTCCATGCGGGAGTTTAATCAGAGCCACTTGGTGCTACTACTTGTCCTTTCAGTCGATGTTTTTCTTAAACTTAAACATGCTTCATATAGACCCGATCATATCCACTTCTTTGTGTTCGCTATGTCCAGAAGAACTAGATCACTTCATTGAAAGTTTACTGCGTAATTTTTAAAAAGACCAGCTTGTCCCAGATCTATAAAATGTATGAGTTTGTAGAATTCATTTGCCCGCATTGTTTAAACCACTCCTGGTTTGTTAGGACTTTAGTTATTTTAATTCGGACAACTAACTCGTTTTAGATCTAAACCAATATCGTGCACGACCACGCAGATGTTATGGTGGACGTATGTTAGGCACATTCCATAGAACAGCTTCCTTCTTAGTGGCTATTTTTTGGCAACTTTCTTGCCTAGGAAACCATGTCAAACGTTAGTCTTTATACCCATATCTGTGAAATCGACAGGCCTTAATAACTTACTGTGGAGGAGAGCACAGATTACAGGAGAATCATTCAAGCAGCAAAATTTTGAAAAATTTCGATTAGTTTTTGACAATGAGCTAGTAGCTTGGATAGCTTTAGTCCGGAGCATCCCAATAACACACTAGGACCTTCGAAACAGCCAGTAAGAGGATGTTTCGAATTGCAAGACAAGCTACTGCGCCTAGAGTGGTACTGCGATCCGTTTCACAATGAACTCTTGCACTCTCGTTCTAAACAATTAACCACACTTCGAAGGCAGCTTGCTATCCTAAAGCAATCCAATTAATTGTTAGTTTACTAACATAACTGCAGACACTTGCTCAAGCGTTTTACTCCTCTTTTCATGGCTAAAAATGGTTAGCATTGACTAACCGTAATTACGAATAAACCACCCATTTTGGCTATAGGCTCCATAAAGCCACCAATTACTGGCAAAAGGAAGAGATATTGTAGCAATTTACCCCCATTTTTTTCAACTTAACGAGAATACCCTTTCCGGCTCCCTTCGCAAATACCCTAACCGTGCACACCCCTCGCTTTGTCTTTGTGTGACACTTCTATCTCAAGTGGGTGAGATTTGATAATTACAGGAGAGCCATGTTAACACGTCTGTTACCAAAACACGAGCAGCAAAATTGTTCTTCCTCGTTGCAAGGCAGTTTGAATGGTGAGGACTGCTGGAGTGAGAAACATAGTGTGTGCGTGATGACGCGAAAGCACTGCCCCAGGCTCTGTTGTGAGACTTGCAACATCTAGGGTCTATCTGAAAGCAACGATTCACCGCTAGACTACAGTCACTGTCAATTTAAACAAAATGTTTTCAAATTCAACGTGGTGAGCTATTGAACTCGTGCTAACAGAGCCGTTAACTGGTTAGGAAGAATCGGAGGCAGGAAAATAACAAGTAGAATACTGCAAATATGTAAATGGAACATAACTATGAGGTACAAATCCGTGGTTGCTTTTAAGATGGCACAGGAACCAGCTTTCCCATTGTCATTTCAATGCAACCAAAACTGAGGTCGACGTCAGCAAGGGTATTTCCAAAATCTCTCTTCTGTTATAACTGACAATTGGATCCAACCTTGGTAAATCAAAGTAGTGATAGAGTGAGACAGTTAAAAGCAGTGCCTCGAAGTGTTCTTACCACTGACAGTTTGCTCGAAATTCAACTATTGATGGCGGAAACTTATCCGAAGACAGCCAAGGTTATTGAACCTGAAGTATGGATTGATTTAACATGATCTCTTGGGTTAGCAGCGTTACCGATAAGCGAAGAAGCCGCTACCTGAAAAATCTCAAGTAGAAAACTGTGCGCTCCTATGTCACACTGGGACTACAGACCCGAAGGTTACATGCTGGAATCTTGTCGAGGTCGGAGAGCAGAAGAGCTAAATACGAGTTGCTCTCGTGGCTGCGAACTTCAAAGGCCTGCTGTACACGGGACTCGCATAAGGCATCGCACTGTTTATCTCACAAGCAGGCGAACTACTTGGCGCTTAGTTTTAACTGCCGCGGTTCAAGAACTCCGATGCGTAAAGAGCCCGAGCCATCGCAACGCACATAAATCCATCACACACACACACACGCGCGCGAATTGTCTTAGTAAACAATGTGACCACAACTTGCACCACCGTACCCGCTTACAACATCCGCCCAGATACGCAATAGTAGTAGTAGTAGGCGCACACACGCACAAGCACACATACACAATGGACAGCGCCATTTGTGAGGCGTAGGCACGATATTACAGGCCATTGACAGTGCGCGCACTGCATTCAGGTTAAATAAGTGAGCGGGCGTGGCTGTATGTCGCCAAGGCAAAATTTACTATTACGGTCAGCGCCCCCACCTCTCTCTGGTTGCGCTTCGAGGTGGGGGAGTGAATAAATGGCCTGGTTGTTAATTGTTTAATTCTTTTGTGCACCGGGTATTGTCTACGCTAGTGTAAACACTGCCAGCAGAGATTTCTGTGAAACCTCTTCCGCATTCAACGCTGTCGTCTACCAGCTTGTCAGGCGATTTACGAGGCTGAGAACCCGTAGCGTCGGTAGGCACTTTCACTCGCTCGAAGCACAAAATTTTTGGTTTGATCTGCCTTTTGGATTGTGGTATATCATTGAAGCTGACACTTGTATGAAGTACTGGAAAGTTGAGCATTTGGGTGAATTGTGAATGTCGCTCTCATTTAGGCAGCACAATGACCAGCCAAGAGACCTACTTCTCAGCCAATCGGTTCCTCTTTCCGTGTGTCAAGCCCAGCCAATCGTCACACGAGAGCGTAGACTCGGGATGCTGTGACATCGAGACTCCGCTGAACTCCCGCTCAAAGACGTTTGACACCGTTAGCCTAATCAACACTTCACCAACGTTGCTGCACCAGTCATTCCACTCACGTGCGCCAGCCTTCCCTTCACCTCCACTGAAGCAACCGCCGCCGCCACCGCCGCTGCCGCAGAAACGATCCACCCTCAGGAAAGACGAGTCACACAACGGAACTGCAACGGGCGCCTCGTACAAGTACCTCACCTGGAGGGAGAAGGACCGACGTCGGCGATTTCGAGAGGAATGGAAACATTTGTGGCTGGTCGTGCCCTATGGCTCATACGAGGTGGGTTGTGTTTCCAGCCTGTCCCAATCACGTGGTCCATACCGCAAAAATTTGAGTCACTGTGCTTTTTCGGTACGAATTGTGGGGACAGATGTTTTAGTCGTTTTGTAAGGAGTTACGCTGTTAACCCAGAGCGCCATATGGAGGTGGGTTTTGGGGTTGAGGTGATTTAAAAACGACTCTTCGTGCAAGTCAGAGAAATGCGCACACTACTTAGGTCCTACGAGATTTCGTGGCTTCTGTTTGATGAACAGTCGATAGAGGGGGCTGCTTTTCCATTAAGCATTCCACTCAGTAGACTTCACGAATGACAGTTCCGTTATCAGACGCAATTAGTGACCACAACAGGGTGAGTGTCTACCAGGGAATATTCATCATTTTTGCAAACATCTGCACCACTTTCGAAACCGCATCAATTCACCCTGGCGACATGCCAGTAAAGTAACTCATCGCTGTGGCTTCGAATGCGTGTCGTTAATTTCCAATCAAATTGCCTGTTACGGTTGGATTACTTTTCAGTATCCACTGACGGCAATGTGATTAAGTAGCTAATTTTAGGCAAAAGATTTGTGTCTGGGTGACCTTTAGGCATCAGATCGGGTTCCTTATCTAACTTGCAACGCATTGGGAGTAAAAATTAAATTCCACCTAATGCCAGGTGTTAATAAGTAGTAATAGTAAATTTTAATGTCATTCAAAATTTAAGTGCGAAAATCAGTTTTAGGCCCTGTTTGTCCACCACCCAACTAAGAAACCGAAGCAAGGTACTTTAGCTTACGTAGTACAAATTTACTTCTCATCTACACCCCTACCTAGCGCATGGTCGATGCACTTAAATGAGGCGCGTGTCAATATTAAGATCGTTCTCGTCGTTATTGCAATTTGGTAAATTCAGAAGGAATCGAGATGCCATGTCCCAAAGCTGTCGAGCTAATTACGATTTCCTCTTTTGTTGCCAATCCACATCAACTAAAGTCTGAATGGTGAGAAACCCCTTTGGGAGACGGTTTGCACCTGGTTTTACAACCTACAGATTAATCATGAAATGCCGTCACTCGTTTGCAAACATCTGTGGGTGGCAGCGACCTCAGTTGACCACATTAAAACGTCCGAGCCTCCACAAAAACGCCATAACGCCACCAACAGCTGACGAGGCTTTTAGGCGTCGATGTGTTGTCGAGACAGTGCACCTACTGGGACGTCACCTTAAATGCTTTGCAAGGTTACGTAAAGGCTTCTGAGGCACGTTGCTTGCGAGAAACACACATCACCTGCCCAGAATGGTTTATTTTGCTGGCTCTAGCAGGAGTCGTGACTTATTAGGCTTTGGAAAACGTTTCATGCATGTTTTGATTTAGTTTCCCTATAAAGAGACTGGGAAAAATGACAATTGAGTGCCGTAGAGTTGTACCAAAACCGACGTCATGGCCAAGACGTACATTTCTGCCCAGGAGAACATCGTGAGGGCGCTTTGGTACAAAGACAGCTGATTTATTTTGTCGAGTAGTGCGGCGAATCCAAAACGCCCTCCCATTCAAGTAAACTGCCACCTAACAGCTGACAACAGCCTTTAGGCGCCAACGTGTCTACTGTGTCCGAAGGGGGGTGGGGGAATGGCGACGCTATTGGTGTCTCCCCTGTGAGGGAGGGTGTGATAATGAACAGTTGTCTACTCCGGTGGCAGGCGCGCGGGCGCCAGTATTTCTGGTTTGGGTGACACTGCGGTTATTTTGTGCTGTGACTCATTTGGTTACACAGCAGATGCATATGTGGGGAATTTTGCGTCGTTACCCCGTCATTCAGCAATGGGAAAATCGACCCACCCGGATAAAAAAGTGGTGCATCTGAGTGTGCAGCGTCTCCTTAGCAGAACCACCTCGCCAATCCAGCGTTTGATTGTCGCCTTTCAAAACCACACTAACTACTCTCTAAAGCAAAATAGCAGTGAAAGAGCTCGTAACTTGTTTTGATGCAGCCCAGCTTTTATTATTGCCAAATCAGTTAATCATGACCTCCAAGAATCGGCAGTAAATAAGAAATACATTCGTAGATTTAGCAAACAAGTGTAGTTTGTCATTCGGAAGGCTACGCCTGCACCATTTGCGTCACTAGTATCAAGTTAAAGGGTTTTAAGTAATACTGTCAACGAGTCACATTGTGTGAACGATAAATTGTGGGACTTATCTCACCAACTACCTTTGACTAGCAAACTCTTCTGTCCTCGACGCACGACAGAAGATGCTTTGTGATGTGTAGACGCGGTGAATGAAATCTGTTTGTTCTTCTAGGTGATGTGCCTAGTATGCCACAAGATAATGACCCAGAGGAAACTGGACACAATAAAACGCCACACAATCCGCCGGCACGCGGAACTTCTCTCCATGTCGGAAATGGAGCGCCAACGTCTCTACCATGACCTTGTAACTCAACGTCTTCGCCGCGCAGGTGGCAGTGGTGGCTCGTCTCAGGGAAATTTTTGTGGCGCCGACGGCGACCCGTTTTGTGTCAGTGGGCTCCCTGGCCTGTCCACTGCAAGACTTCGACAGGAAGCCTCTAAGAGTGATCGCGGAGAGGGTATGGTGAGGAGGCATTCTCGTTTGCCTCCAGAAATTCCTCCATCCCCATTCAAAGCTCGCATGAGTGTGCCACGGAGGCCTGAAGGCGAAAAACAGCCTCTACTGCCACCCAACGAGCAGACCAAATCCTCTACAGCAATGCCACACATAAAAGCCATAGAAGGCATTTTATCCCAAGGACACCTCCAGTCACTGTTTGCTAAGTACCTAATGGGATTTCCGCCTCCACAGGTAAGCGATTAGGTCGAGGAAAACTTGCCACATTCATTAAATCCTAAATCTAATTATCTAACCCTACGTTCAGATACCACCGTGCAAACGGTTAGATGTGCCTCCTGGTCCAATTTGGCGAAGACCTCCGGTACAGCACACTTGCGGAATGGGAACGCCCCATGCCTTCTACCATTTCAAGAAGATCCCTTCAGGCTCCACGTCCACCCACAGAAACCTCCTTGACTTTGAGTCATTTGGCGCTAGGGCTCCGTTAGACATGTCTACATCTGCCACAAGTCAAATTCAGGCATTTCCAAACGACCTATCAATGAAAAGATGTTCCTCCACAACCCCTGACGGTGGCACCTCGTTGACTGAGCGGCTGGTGAGGCTTGTAAGTACCTGGGACACGGCTGCATTTGGTCCAAGGAACCATCCACCACCACCACCTCCTCCTCCACCACCCCCACCACAGCCAGATGCCGCTGCGCTTTTGCTCAATCGTTGAAAGTGCTTCAAGAAGATCATGTTTCGCAGTTCCGAACACACAAACACTTGCCCTTCGAGCACAACTATGTCTTTCATTTAGGCACCACCACTACCACCTCGAAGTTTCTGTACATACTGTCATAGATATATCATTTAACTTACTTGCAGTATAAAAATGCTTACTGAGAATCGTGAGGCCTTGTTTTCTAACTGGATCGGATCGCTCTAGCAAACCCGGGCATATTGCTGGTACACATACACAGAAAGTTGACAAGCAGGCAGTTTTGTTGCCATTTAGTTTTCAGACAGAAAGTTCTGTGATTTAGTAAACCCCAAGGTTGTTGCGACTTAAGATTCGCGAAAACGCACTCACGCTGTACTAAATATTACCATTTTTGATGGCGCTGTTAAACTTGCATCCGCTACACCTGGTCCACCCATTCTATTGTTTTACCCTGTTTCTGTTGGCTGTTTCTTCGGGATTCAAATCGAAAAACGGCACAAGGGACTCCTCATTAGTTTCCATCTTGATTAGCTAGGTGTTGGCTCGTAATTATTGCGTTGGCCTTGAAAGCGTGATGCCATCATCCGTGATTGGGTGAAGCGTGAAGACGCAGAATGCCAGGAGTCAACCGATCCTTACTCCAATCTTAATCTGTCCATCCGTATCCTCACGAGATTCAAGACAAACTAGTCACATGTTTCGAAAGTAGAAACCTCCGTATTAGACAAATGAAGAGTTAGATGAATCCATTGTACGAGGGAGTCTTGCACCCCCGAACCGGTCCACCGAAAAATTTACAACTGGAAGGTAAACGCTTTAAATTTACGGTGTGGTAACACCCATGTAACCAAACATTCGATACACACTTTTAAACACTTACATCGAGGAAGGATGTTGTCTGCTCTGAACCGATCCATACAGTTTAATGTTTACATGAAGCAGTGCCTTCCTTTCTTTAAAATGCATTCAAGCACCATGCATTAGGCAAATCCTTTTACAGTTCCTAACTAAGCTCTGGTGAATGTAGGTTGTCTCATCTCCACCGCGAAAGAGCTTCGAGGTGAACTAAAGATGCCGTTACGAGTGTCTGAAAGACAGCATCAAGTTATCTCGTGTTCCTTCGTGCTTTCACAATCTTCGGTCGATTTCCATCTTGTATCCTTCCGACAAATGCAGGTTTCTATCAATGAGGAAAGACAGCTTGTCAAATTCGGTTTGCCATCAGATCTCCTAAGTTTTTGTAAATAAATGCACTTGAAGTTAATCGTGGAAATCACTTTCTGCACATAAACAATTTTGCCTGTTACTGGCTTTTTGTGACCTTTTGTCATAAAACTAGCGGTTCTGAATAGCCAAACACCATCTTCGTATTGTTGTGATAGCTGATAATCACGGTGGCTGAAGTCAATTTAGTGCACTGGCGACTTGAAAATACAGTAAATTCACGACCTACTAACCTAGCCACTGGCGCGCTATCGCCGATTCGACATCTGTAAAAACTGGGCCTGATCCGGACATAACATCAAGCAAAGTGAAAGCAACTGCCATTTCAAACCATACTGTTTGCAGTGATATGACAGTCTGGTTCTACACGAGCAAAACGGTCTAGTATAAGCTATCTCTAATACGTTGTTAACGGAAGAAACAACAGTTGACTGAATGAATCAACTTCATAATGCGTCAGATTTTCAACATTGAGGTTCTTTTGGGTTTCTGGATAAATAAAATTGATTGAAGGATTTTGATTTGAACGTAATGCACCATCTTGGTCAACTAAAATGATATTTAGGCCTGCTATTTAGAGTCGAGGTAATATGGCGTTTCCTTATATCCTATATGGCGTCTCTTGTCTCTAATTTTGGTGTTTGGGGTCTTAGCTACGTAGACATTTGGGCTTGGCATCCTATCAATGACTTGCGCTGTGGTGTCTAAGTGCTCGTTAATCTTAAGATCGAGGAAAAAGTGAGGGAAGGAGAGGAACCCGCATCAATAAGCACCAGAGTTCACAATGTAATTTGTGTGAGGGTGAATTCCCAAGTGCAACAGGTGTTTCGAGAGATGCTGTGTCAGCAACAAGCCTCTGAGACCCTATCCAATGTCTCACATTGTGCCTCTGTCGCTATCTCGGGCCCCACAATTGGCCAATGAGCCACAGACTATAGCGTGGGTTCATTTCGCCGTACTCTTTGTTTGATATTACTCACTGTGACGTAATCAGAACTTGGCATTTCGATTGACCTGATGGCACTTTTCCAGGCGACACTATTTTCCGGTCGCAAACTCAAGGTCATGTCTGATTATCAGACTGGTTCGTCGTGGTTAAACTGTCACATACCCCGGAATTCCAAGGGCTGATTTGGTAGGGTTCTAAACTTAGTCAAATTAGAGGGATCTCCCACGAAAGTGGCACTCTAGATATGAAAAATCTGTTCAACATTACGGGGACAACCATACTACAGCATTGTTTCATGTAGCAAGGAAGCTAGCCACTGACATTTGTGTGTTTAAACACGTGGTTCTGTAAATCCATGTTTTCAGGTCCAACAGTAAACAAATTATCATAAAAGTTGGCTTTTTTCGTCTGTTTCGGCTCAACACTTGTGTGAATTCGACCAGTGAAGACAAGAAATGCGTACCGTAGGTCTAAACAGTGATTTGTTATCCTAAAAATATGGTGAAAAACGAGAATGCGCCTTTTGCCTTTCCTACGACAACTTGACTCGCAGTCGGTTATCCACGCAGGAAATTACAATTTGACTTGACAGAGTGGCTACCCAGATTTAGTAGTATGAAATCTGACTTAATTTTAATCAACTTAACCAGAAGCAACGCCATGGTTACTCAAAAAGTCACGGATTTCCATCGACTGATTTGTGCCAAGCTGTTGTGCTGATGGAAAAATAGCCGTCAACCAACTCTTGGTCCAGATAGATATCGAGATCTTGACTTTTGACCTCAGTAACGAGGCATTGATCGAACAACAAGTAATTCTGCTTTCAAAATAGCGCCAAGCGTCATATGTTTTCAATAAATCACTTGCGTTAAGTTGAGACATGACGTAGAACTCGTAGAAAAAGGAATTTTTCATTTCATGCCTACTCCTGGAGCCATTTAAGCTGTTTATCCGTTTCCATATTTTTCGTGAAATGCACTCTGACAGCTGCCAAAATCCGAGAAAATTCCGACTAATTGCAGAGACAAGACGGAAAGAGGCTTCTGTGCGTGTAGTAAACAGTTTGAAAACTTACACGCGGCGTCAACTACGCCGTTAGCCACCCCACAGACGTTTTTATCATCTGATTACACAAAGTGTAAACGAAAAGGTAGATTTGGCCATAATTTGTGAGACGCATTATTTGCCTCAGTTTAGCCTAGAGACCCAAAGCCACTTTTGAAGGACAAACCAAACACGAACTCATTTTAATTACAACTAAAGGTTTCTGAATACGTAAGTCTGAATTGAAGTGACCATTACCACAGGAGACTGCAAGCTTATGCGATCGGCCTTGACCAGTTCAACCAATCAGCGTCACAAACGATGATAGATGGACGGATCAACCAGCTTAGCAAGCCGTAAAAAACACAGAGATACAACGTGGCAGTTGTTCATTATCTCAAAGACCACATCAACGCAACCCCACATTGAAGTTGCTAATTTTTCAACCAAAACCAATTTTAATAGATGTCTTAAACACAACTCAACAATTTAAATGGAAGGAGTTGGTTAATCTGAATTAAATGCTACGCGAAAGTATCAGTGGAAAAACGTAACTCAGTTTACAAGCAATATTAAACTCCTAGTTCCTCTCTATCGAGAAAAAAAATTTGCTGGGCCACTCAAATTGCCCTAACCTCCAGTCGATAGGCACAGGTTCCGATAGATTAGTTGTTTAAAGCCCTGCAATACTGCCAAACTGAGCCTAGAGTGAATGAGGCAGACTTTCAAAATGCCGAATAGCAGTCTGGTTAGTAAAAGGTCTGAATCATTGTATCAAAAGGCATCTATTCGACAAGTATCATTGGTTGCCACATTTAGCGTCAATCGTTATGAACCGATCAGGGTTAATCAATGGCATATGACTCATCTCCTTTTTTGTGGAATCATTTGGAGACCCTTTTATGTTTTCGTAAAGCTGATTTGTCCAACCACAGTTCTGACCTTTATGATGTGTAAATACTTCCATTCTTAATGATATGAGACAATTATTTTCAATGCAAAGTTCATTCTGTCGTAAGAAGTGGCATGAAGCACATCAATGTATGCTTCGATCACTTCCAGAGCGCTCAAGGCGTTTGTTTAAATTGACTCAAGGAACCGGAAATCTGGAACACCACATTTGTCCGGCTGGCTAGTATTCACAGTAAAAAGTAAAAAAGAATGATAGCCGGGCTGCTGACCACCGTCATTTTAGTAAATCTTCTTCATATGGTTAACGTTGGCATGGAGTTTGGTCTGTCCTGTGAATTTTTAGCAAAACCTCAAAACAGACGAGGTCCCATTAAACAAGCGCGAAGCAAATGGAATTCAGTCATTAAACTTGATATACAAAATGTCGGGTGAGGACTAGAAATAAAGAAGTCCTCCACCGCCCTTTTCCACCACTCTCATATATAACCTGTCAGGAGAAAAAGTTACACCGTCGCATTAACCACACAGCCAAGCGATGTACCGATGTCGTCATGGTATTTTTAACTCCAGTTCTTGCCATGTGAGGGGTACAGTCTCGGGGTGTACCGTTGCGGGCAGCCAGTCAAAAGCATTTCCTGCTAAAAGGTTGTTAATTAAGGCGTGTGGGGATACCTATTAACGACGCGTTAATGGCCCGCACCTGTGGCCAGACTGCGCTATACCAAAGTACACCCATATTCTCAGCATGAAACAGTGATAGCGTGGCGGGGCACATTAGTGCTAGGAAGGATTTTTGTGTTCATTTGGGCATTCATGTGGTTCGCCCGTAGACACCACTTCGGAGTCCGCAACTTACTGGCCAGATGAGGACCTACAGCACAGCGATTGGTCACACAAGCACGTCCAACTAAAGCAACACGTCTACTACGCTGTATAGAATTGCATGGACCTAAACGGCCTATATTTGAACTTAACAGTCATCTACGGCCGATATGAAAACGGTTCTTGTCAGCCAGTCTTCTAAGCCATGCTTGCATTTTAACTTTATATAATGCTTTAAGGAAAATGTTTAGTGGCTGCCTAGGGAGAAAAGCCAACTTCAGCTGTGAATTTGAGAAACTGAGTGATAATAAACATGGTGTTTCGGCTACCTCAAGTTGTTCTTATATTAAGGTGGTCTAAACAGTAGGTAACACCTATTTTTGGCTTCAGAGGTAACATATCTGCAGGCATCCAGTCTTTGGCAGACGTATTTTGGCACGAATTTGTGTCAAGCGTTCTATAAGCCAATTCGGTGGACATCATGGTGATTATTTGTAGCAAACTAGATTCCTGTTTGACTAGTCGGAATATCCAGGATTCTGTGACTCCCTAAATAGCCAAATGTAGGCCCCGGATAATAAATATAATTCTCCTGAAATTGAAGTTTTAATTGACGCTCAGTCTCTGTGGCCTACCGCACACAAGATAACTCGTTATTTCGTAATACCTTCACGAATTGCGAAAACCCAGCATCCCTGTCACGTAGCCAACTGGGCTGATCTCTGTCGGGCCAATATATTTACCTGAGTGTTCCTCATTAAAATGGGTCACTGATATTATGCAGCCAAGTGAAATATATTTGGGTCCACTAGCATTGACACAATTCTTTCTCTTCAGGTTAGCAAAATCGGCAAATAAGGAGACATTTTGTGAGGGATTTATCAAAGGAGCAGTTGACTTCGACACCGACAACCTGCAAGAAATATTGCGGTATCTGTGTGGGAGGAGTGAGTGGTAGTCGTGGTAACGAGCGTTTGGTGTCTGTTATTTATTGTGCACTATCAAGATGGTTTTTTTAAAAGTGACAAATAGTTGTGCCTTAATGTAGTTGGGCTGTCCATGGCAGGGCTGTCTGTCCATGACTTGAGGGGCATTTCAACATGAAAAAAAGCCACGTTGATGACCGATCTGTCGCTTGTTCGAGATTGTACTTACTGCTTTCCCTCAAAATTACAAAACATCGGTAAATTTTGGTGTTCAGTAGGAGATCATATTTTTCACCAGCGTACTCTCAAAATCCAGCTTTTTGGTGTTTCTTGAAATAATGGCCTGGATTTGGATATTGAATTGGCCTTGTGGTCTATTATCCACCCTGGTATAAAGCCCCATTTTGCCCAAGTTAAAACCCAAAGTCATTTTTTTTAAAAATACTCTGAATGTATCGGCTCCTGTCCTATTAATCCACCACCGCCGTGTGAACGGTAGCAGGTATTAGGTGTGAATGTAACTGTTAGGAACAAAATACCACAGAGCCACAATCCGTAGGTCATTGTATCGTTTCTGAATAACCTCAATTGAGGCATTTAAAACACCGATGACAAGGGTGAAGAAAACGCCTGCTGCTAATATAACCTTCTACAAACCATTTCATCAGCCTAACTGCCACAAAATGCAACGATTTTTACTATGAAGGTGATTTCATTTGAGGTGAATTTCAGGTATCAGTGTTTAAATTAATCCAAATTTATTTTTTCCGGATTATCTAAGTGCTTGCCGGCCTATAATACTGAAGCATTTGTGTGATTTAGGCAACATAGTTTTCAAAGAGCCACTTTCCAATGCGTTACTAAACTTCGCACTTATAATAATTCTACCCGACCAAAAGTTGTGGGACGGTTTGGTGCGGCGTAGTGGAACCAAACACAAGATTTACCGGGCAGATGCACTACCGTCAATCATTTTTGGTGGAGAGTCACAAGCAAGTAACTCTGGAAGGCCCAATACAGTATTCTGTTTAGTTGATGAGATTCTCTACTTTAAAGCCAATCGGGCAAACTCGTTGAATGCTTAAACCTTGAAAGTTCCTTGGTACCCTTAATAACGTTTTCTAAACCGTGATGGAACCTTCTGGCTAAAGCTGGTAACGCAATAATCAGGCGGCCACTATTATACTCGAATGAATCTTTTTATTCTGTAAATTATTTATTGAGTAAAATCAAAAGATGTGCGACGATTCCATCAGTATATGTAATAGCACCGGTGGTTAGGTGTAACGTAGACCACGCCCTGTTACTGAGGCATATGCATTAAATCTAATGGTGCGAGAATTTAAGCATGCACTCTGGGTTGAAATAACACAACTAATTATCGGAATGCATTTTTCAGCTTTCAAGCCAAATTTTATATCTGTATGTGGCTTATTCAATCTAGAAAAGAAGCTAAAGCATGAGGTCCTCAGAGTTTTGTACTGATAACCTGCTCAGGACAATTTAGTTGCATGGAACCGATAGGTAATGAGCACTAACTTATCGCCGCAGTTTAGACTCCAACTCGAAATGGGGTTTTATTCCATCACACACGAGCGTTCAATTCCTCAAAACGCATGTGCTCTTTGCTTCGAAAAAGGTAGGGTCATTTTCTGCGATGAGTTTCAAGCTATTTCTTCTTGTGTGCTTCTTACCTCAAAAGTGATTTACGTGCGTTGTCAAGGTGCCTATAAGGCTTCACTCACAAATGTCGCACTTATGGGACAAAGTACGTCAGTAAAACCATCCCTCCCAACACGTACCGAGATGGTTACTGAGTTGTTTAAGCTGGAAAAGCAACTGGGACAATCCGAAATTTTTGCAGTGTGCGCCGTTGTCGTCGTCGTCTTCGATGTCGTCGTCGCCAAAACCTTCCTTGTTGCTAGGTGGTTTGTGGGCCTGTTCCCTCTTGACGGAATTTGGGGCGAAAGTGGGCCGGCGTTTCCCATAAATACATCCGACGCTCCATCGCACCACACCTACCGAATGGATTGGCTAAATTCTTGTAAAGAGTGCCAACTCGGCTGACTTCGGTCACTTCTCGTAAGAAGTTGGAATTATGCCAAACTTAAACAATTTGTGATACTTAACTAATTGGGATACGTTCACCTTAAAACCACTGAGAGTTTTAGGACCAAATACACCTGTACTACCAATCCTATACAAAGACGGATAGTCGCTTTGAGCTAGTGTGGCCTGCTTTCTTCCCTATGTGTCCTTATTTGCTTAATCTACGTCATCATACTTTACTTTTAGTCGATTTGAAACAGTCGAACTATGGAGTACTATAGTTAGCTAGTAATATAGTGTTGCAACTTGCTTTTCATTGTTCGGGATTTTCGAGGTTTGCTAAAAGCCTTCCACAAGGCTGAACAAACTGTCCCAGTCTGAATCGGTGTTTTTACACCCATCTGCTTTCCTCAAACCATGGCTTCAAGTAGGATCAGCAAGCATTCGCTTTCTTCATTCCAATCAAACTATCCTAGTTTGGTATCTATTTTACGCAAGAATTGCTGTACAATATTGGAAAGGTCATCTTTTTCAAAAAACCCGGCTGAGAAGCGTCTGGTCTCATGGTCGGTCCTGTTTAATTTAAGTCACCATAAATTCTACAATTCTTCAAAAGTTAACAGCTCAGAGCTTAGCCTCACAAATTTCTCATTAAGGCGGAGGAATTTGTGGGTTTCTGAGATCCCTGAAACAGTAATTTTTGAAGGAAAGCGTACACCGGAATCGTCAGGCCATCTGGGACAATAATGACCGCCAACTGACCTCCACGCAAAGGTGGTCAGCACGTCTATCTGGTGGCAAGGTAATTCCGTTCTCCAAGTGGACGCCGTCTACTCCTCAGCCCAAATTTTCTCAGAGGATGTCAGATAGCTTTCTTAGGGTTGTATTTGCCTGATTCTACTTAATTGCATCCGTATTTGGATTTTGATCAGTGGAATTCCTTGGGACGAGTCAGTCAGAAATGGAAATACGAACCTTGAAGTTCCCGGAGTCTGAGTTTATGCTGGTTAGGACTACTTTAAGCCGACATTGTAGGCCCTAGAAGTATGCTTGGTTATAAAAGTAATCCGATAAAAAAACTACACGGTTTATGTCACTATTAATCAGGTGTTTGGACCGGTGAGATCTCACCAACTTATCTACAAATAGCCACCTTGGAGGCCATGCCTATGTGGACTCAAACCACATTCAAAACAACGGTCGGCTGCATCCGTGAGCAACCTACTGGCAGCCGAGTCTTTGTCCACAAAAGGACCAGCGATCGTCCAATAAGAGTTTTGACAATAATCGTGGACTTGTTAGGGCGAGATTAACATTTGGAACTCGTAACTTAGAAAATAATTAAAAATGCGGTCTTCTGAGAAAACCGCCAAAAGTGATGCAAAGAAGGAAGGACTACGAATATTAATCATCTCGTTTAGATGCTAATTGGCAAAAACCACGGCGCTTTGAAAGGGTGCGACAGACGTCCTCGTACTTGAAAGCACCAATCGCCTGCAGCTTAAACGGAAAGAATTAACTTTTCAAGAATTTGAGCCGTTTAAGGGGCGAGACGTGATGTGCAAATGATAGAGTAGTCACCTCAAAAGAGCATCATCACCCTTACTGTAAAGGACTGCTCTTCACAAGACGGCCTGATTAGAGGGTCTAGCGTGAGGCTTTAATGAGTGGGGACTAACATGACTGGCAGACGCCTCCAAGGGAACAGGGGCAGCCGAAAATCACGCTGTGATTGATAAAAGCACATTTTTCGGATTCGTCCTTTAGGGAGGTCTGCAGCGCACATAAAGCTTTATTCTCTTCATCTGATTGTTAGGTTCATGACTTAATCTTTGTAGATTTTTTCAGCTAATTTACTTCATTTAGAAAAAGAGAACAAAGAGCTTAATTCTGGAAATATTGTCGATCCTTACCATCTATTACCTTGCGCCATCTCTCAGGTAACGCGAAAGCCGTAGAGAAAGAAACTTGCAGGCTTTGAGGGTACAAATTTACTCACATCGTCCAGCGTTTCGAATCTTTTATCTACCAAGGCGTGATGTTTTGGCCGATAGAAATGATAGCCGGATGAGGCCAAGTCTAGTGAATATGTCGCGTGTGAGAGAGGATCTTCTGAGTCGCACGATCATGCAGCATCATGGCTTACCTGCTTCTTTGCCCAGTAAAAGTCTTTTATGATCAAATTCTTCGCTCAGTTTGTTCATTGGTGGGCTGTAGTATTCCGTAGTCACCGTCTGAAACCACTCTATATTAGCAAGGAACACCCGTTTGATCAGTGATTTTCCTACAAAAAATCTAAGGTGGGTGATCCAACTAACACTGTACGGAAAGCGGAACACAGAAGACTATTTCATTGGCTGGATGACTTCGATGCTTGATGTTTCAGTGGTAAGACCGAACTTGGCCCTGCTATGGGTCGAGGTGGTGGAATTCGTCCTTTTTTCTAGTCACCCTTCAATCACGAACACATCTACATTTTTAACAGAACTGCAAACCCCCTGATGGACCTGATCCATGCTCAACGTCTGTGTGGGCTACGAAGCATTGGGCAGTCTCCCGAATATATTTTTCTCAAGAATTATGCTGGCCGAAACATCCAATACACTGCCTTTCCTGTCAAATGCATCAGCGTGATTCCACGGTTTTCATCCACTCAATTTCTCACTCTGGTGCACAATCCTTACTTTCTGCAGCAATTACTTTTCCGTCTTTTTTCCCTGGTTCCTTTCAAGGCGTTTAATTTGGCCCACCGCAACTGCCCTGGCAGGCTCCGAATGGCTACAAACTTTTGTGATGCCTCAATGATTTCATTTCCGTTCCACTGTGGCACTGTGAAAAGTGTGCCGTATTTTCGAATTCCGTAAATTGTATTTCTGCATGGAGCCATGACTTTAATCATTTTCAGGTTACCGTACAGCTATGCAAACATGATAGTGGATGAGAGCACCCGTCTACTTCAGCTTCGAACTTGCAAATACCTGAGCCAACCGGCTTTAAAATGTGACATGTTTTGGAAAAAAACGGTTACTACTCGTCCAAGATTTTTGAGACGAATTTTAATGCAACTCCACTGATTACAATCGGTTCCTTAAACAACGTTAATGCCGAAAGTAGGGTCTAATGATTTTGTAGGGATGTTCCAACCAAAGCTGCTAATAATTTTTTACTTGATGCTTGGTTTCTAGACATAAACCAGGTTTATTGCCTTATTTAAGAGGAGTGTGCAGTAATTAGCAAAAACAACTGCGGTTCCAACATCGACTTTCACAATTAAAGGTATGGTTTCGGGCACGCCGTGAACAAGTGCGTCGCCACAGTACCACAATAGGCATAATTAATGCCACTTCTGTCCTCTATCCATGACCAGAGGCGTCTGAATCCGCGGTGGTTAACCATCCAGTATCGTGGGAAGACGCACTAAACAATTGTTGCCGATGCTGTTCTGTTGCCAGGGCAGGGCCTTAGTGTACAGGTAGGAGGAAGGGCAGTTGGGAGGTGGGTGAGAAAGCCCGAGAACAATGCTTTGGTTCTCCGTCATTGTATGCGTGTGTGTGTGGGAGAGAGAAAGAGAGAGGAAGAGGGAGGTTTGTCCACTGACTTCGCCTTCCCTTCACTCTCCGAAGTTGTGGGAAGAGACGGCGGTGGAGGTGGCGCCGACGTGACCCTTTAACCGACAAGTAATTACCTGTCAGCCTAGGAAGATTAATCGCCACCACAGTTACCGTGATGGTTAAATTTAAGGAAGATGATTTTTCCCCGAAGTGGACTTAGTTGTGTTACAGCCCACTATTAAGAAATGAATGAAATAACCTTAGTAGCAAATTGAATCTCCGTTTGAGCAAACATGAAAGCCTCTGAAAAAAGCTTCAAGGCATAAGAATACGAGTGGTAATGTATTGGGAAAGAAAACGGACTTTTAAAAAAATAGCAGATGAAATTGTCTAGGTGGAAGAGCTGGCTCTTGTTCTCCTGAAAGCAGGACAACTAAGCACTTTCTTGGAGTAATTTGCAGAGAACAAATACGAACTAAATACCCGTCGATTTTGCCAGGCTAATTCTGAAGAACAACCATTTTGTGATATCAAAATTTGGGGAAGGCTGAATCGTACAAATCTCTGAGTGCCTTAATTATTTAATAATCGAGCAGATGCACGATCTAGAATGCCAAACCCTTAGATTTGGCTCTCCAGTTTCAAGATATGAGTCTGAATTTTTGAAAAGCCCCATATCTGTAGCAAAAGCGTTTTTTCTAGAAAATTCGTCCATATTAAGGTTTTTACAAAAAAATTACAGTCATAATTGGTTCCGCCATTAGTCAATGCGACAACGCTACATCACAACTGACTACATTAACTATACACCCACACACACTCTCAAGGAAGATAACTTTCCAACTCCCAGAAATGACTTTCACTTTTAACGTAGTAGCTGTTGTCGATGTGTTTGCCTGTCTTGACGAAAAAAGCCTTAAACTAAAAGGCATCTGTACAAATACTGTATGACCATGATTTAAACCCCTGAAAGTTGACAACGAAGAATTTGTTGAGAAAATTGTTCGTCTTCTTTTGGCTGTATTGGAAATGAATTGAAGATTGAAACAGGCATTATCGTGGCGACCTCGAAACATGGTTTGCCTTTCCGTTTGACATCCTCAAATTGACTGGTGGTAAAAAAATCTCATTTACCCAAGTGAACAAACTGGCCCGAAACTCAGCGGAATTGATGTCTTGTCTCGGTAAACACTTTGTTATCTACTGAGAGTAGCAGTAACGTTTTTGTTTAATGTAGCTAATAAGTGAGCATGAATTGTTCAAAGAATATTAGGTTAGTCAAGTCACTCACGTACACATTTCAATGCTGCACAAGACTCTGAAGCGAATTTCAACTACGTTAAAGAGATTCGACAATGGTTCGCGTTTTACTAGCAGACTTGTGTGTTTTGCAGCTAATATTACATTTTATACACTCTGAAGTGAACAGCGCACACTGGGAGAGAATCTCCCACGTTGTATTTATTTGAAGAAATATGCAGGTGCTAGAAATGTACATTCCATTCACCTTTAATCCTTCTTACTGCCTCCTTGCAATTCTCTGACGTCTCAAAAGCTTGTCTTCCCCAAAAGTTCCGCTATTTTAAAACACCGATTCACCCCACACGGGTATTTTCACTGCCCAAAAGATATCCATCTGCAAGATTGTCCGAAGTTGTGCTTCGATACAGCGGTAGAAAGTGCCGAGGATGTAACAGTTGTGGGACACCAAGGACATTTGTTAAATATAAATTTCGAATAAAGCAACGAACATCCAAATGGCCTTGAGTTTGCAAAGGGTTGTCGGCGAGGAGAAAAACCCTTGTAAACTGTTCTGAACACTACTTCTGGCGAAATAAGACGGGTGGGAGAAAGTGGAAGGTGGGAGAACTCGCATAAAAGATCTTTGGCGCGGGCTTCTCATTAAGTCTATTTTAAGGAATCGACAAAGTACTTTTCCCTAGTTTACACCCAAGATGCAATTAAAGGGAATGGAAAATGGAATTACCATGTTCCGTCAAAGTCCTTTCATGCATAATCAAGTAAATGGCCACTTTTGGTTATTCAGTCTCTTCCTCAACCAGCATGGATGCCGAGGAGAAACACCGTTTTTTTGTCCCAGGAGCCTTGAACCTATTATTTATGCTAATCCCCTTACACGCTTTTTGAGCCGAATAAACTGAAAGGAGGCCTTATTGGTTGACAGAAATGCTCACATCCGCTATTTTTGGTGGCAGTGCAGTTTAAATTGCAGTTTTATCGGACATATTAAAATCCCAAAAACACGGTGGTTTGGCAAGCCTTGTACAAAGTGGCGTGCATGGGAAATACATTACTGTTTGGTCGGTTCCCACTCGGGCGCCGAAATGTCTGTGCCTGCCGAGTGGACAAGGGGAGGGGAGAGTGGAGGATTGCCCGATGCTGATGAAAATACCCACCTCGACACAGACATTATATGGCCCTTGCACACGCCTTCTGTCGTCATCAAATTTCGCGGCGCTTTGGTAATTGCGTGGCTCCACTTTGCACACACACACACACACACACCAACACACCGACACGTCAGTCAAACGAACACTTCTGTCTAGTTCAGTGTCAGACGTACCACCAAGTTTATCAAAGCCCAGTATCACCGCCCATTCGGTTATCTAGGTCAGGTGCAAATGGCAGGTTTCGCTAGCTCATACCGCTGTGTGTACTAGTCACAGAAATTAGTGGTTTCTCGACCAAAAAATCCACTATTGGGAATAGGTTTTAAGTGTATTTTTTGTAGCGTTCACCGCGTTTCACTTGGACACGGTTTGACCCTCGATTTAAGTTCCAATTCAACCATTTGAACATTAAGGAGTGAGCACGTCAACTGAACCAGGCACATAGACCGGTCTTCTCCAATCTTTTTCGACATGCTAATGCATATAATCCAGAAATTATGCGTGTCGAGTTGCTTTTGTTGGTTACATTTCTGATATGGTCAACCTGCGCGATGAACACCAAGCTTTGTGGCGATGTGGGAACTTTGAAAATTGAGAAAATACTTCTTTGGAATGGAAATTCTAATAGTCTTGCCACATGGATCTGGGCAAAAATATCGGGTACAAACATTAGTCGCAGTCTAATATTTCCAGTCCTTTACCGTAACAGGGTTTGACTGAACACGAAATGTGTGCCAAAATCGCCCCTCCCTGCTGAATTTATGAATCTTCCTTGGTTTCCTAACACAAATAACTTTGCTGTCGGTGTTCTCGTATTTTTCCCAGTTGGAAGTTGGGCTCGACCACCCAGTTATTCAGCAAATATCCAGAAAGTGGCAATTATGAGAGAATAAAAACAGCTTGAGAGTAAAAGACGGCGTCTTCGGTTCAGTTGTCACAGTAATCAAAGCATGCAGTAGGTTAGAAGAACATCACCTAACCGTTTTAGACCCTAATCAAAGTTTGAGTGATTCTGGAGATGAAAAGTACTTAGCTGGCCCTTCCCATTGGCCGACCTGATTGTGAATTTATGGCGAAAATCGGCGATTACTTTAAAGGCCATCATGTTCGCTTAGATGACCAAGTGTGAACCTCGGCACAAAGCCTGTCCTTCCCCCTTACTTGGGCTCCGATATGTCTGAACAGACTGGATTTAGAGTCTTCCCCCCCTCTACCCCCTTGTGACACCTAGCACGCGCTCGAATCACAAATCCTACCCCTCTCTCCCCATTCGACGACGCAGACACTGTGGCGCCTACCGCATACTCCTGCTGTCATCGGCGAATTTGGATGATATATATCTACAAGCGGCCAGCGGCTAATCAATTATGCATTTTAACATCGCAGCCTCACTCCCCTCGCCTAGCGTGTGCGTGCGGTACCCTTGTTAGACCCCACATCCTCTACGATAAACCGAAAACATGCCCACGTTGCGGCACCCCCAGTGGGCTTGTCAGCACTCGTTAGTGGAACTCAGTGCTGTTGCCACTGGAATCCACAACCTGCAGCGCTTTGCTGACTGAATTTCCCAACATGATCAGGCCGACAATGAATCACGATTCATCAGCTCTTCCATTCTGTTTCACGTTGAGCGCCACCTGGAATTAGGTCAATGAATGCCATAGTGGTGAACGCACATCTCCAGTGTATTTGTTGTGCACGTTTTTCTGTTGAAGCTTCTGTTTAGGATGACTTAAACACGCTGTCAGAAGAAATAAATACAAAGATATTTTTTTTGAATCTGATTATATTGGCTAAGGCCTTCATCAAGCACTGCTTAAAGTTAGGAACTAAATCACATTGCAGAATGGCCAAAACGATTTTTTGTTTACATTTGCCAAATTAAGGTTTTGTCTTTTTCGTGGAAAATTTATCAACTAGATGTTGGAGTGTTTACCACCGACCTGATCTTCGCGATTCACTGTTGTTGGAGTCGATCAGGCAAGTAGGATCATGAGCGTTAAACCACTTTGGCTTTGGATGACGTCTAAGAAGAACCAAGAGACGTCGTTTAAATAATGCTAATCGTGAGTCAACGATTTGCGGTGGCCGCATGTGGCAGTGTTCAAGCCTAATTAGAACTCTTTTTGGTTTAATTCTAAAGTATTATCAGGCCAGAAAGGGCGGTTTTCCAACGGCTCTAAACTACCTTCGAGCTTGGAACATTTTGTAGGCTTGTTCAATGGACAGTATCTTGGCAAACTCTGATCGACTTTAAAGGTTTATATAGAACTAATAGATTTGAATGCTCTCTGTGACCCCTTCTTGTAGAGGCCAAAATGATAAAACATCATGGAGCATTTCAGATAATTGACCTGTTCCACCGTATTTTAATCCGCGGTTCTCCGACCACGAAGTTGTAAGCGAATGACCCCCCCGCCTCTTCTTCCACAACATACCCTTCGTTTGCGGTACCGTCAAACGATGTGTGTATGTGTGTGTGGATTCGATGATTCCCACCATGCCCTGTCCCCTCTGTCAAAATTTGCCACCCACGTCGATCTCCCGCCCCCACACCCATCCCCACCCCCGAACCAGACAATCCGGCGCCCCTAATCGCCATCTGCGCACAAACACCGTCCGTGTGAAAAGGTAGGTGCCCAGGTCGCCTCCATTTGTAGCCCCACCAGACGGTGTTTTAGTACCAGGGTGTCGTTCCACTAAGGGTGCGGTCAAATAAAATAACCGCCAAGTCTGTGTAGCTGTGGCTTCTTTATCCCTCCTTCTCCTCCTCTTCCTCCTCCTTCTCCTCCTTATTCTCCTCTGAATGCCTTTTCAATGTGTGAGTAATCTTATTTTCCTCAAATACACTACTCGTTTGACTTGAAGGCACCAAATTCTAACTATTAACCGTTATGCAGTTTTCTTGTGCGTATTCAATTTCGACGAATTCGGTAGATTATATTTAAAACCTGCCTGGTAGCAGTTACAAGTGATGCTGATTAACTGGCACCAATTTAAGTATTATTGCGGAGGCCTGTATAAAAACAGATTTAAGTAGTGGATTTTCGGAAGACTATCCCTTCACACAGAATCGGCTAACGCATATCAGCAGTGCAAATGACTACCCAGATTATTAGTATCTGGCAATAATACGGTTTGTCTTCCGTAACTGTGCTTAGCGGTGGGTGTTAGACAGATTCAAACGTCAAAGTAAAAAGAGAAAAGCGTAAAGAGTTAAAGGATGCAAAAAAACAAAAAATTTTGGGTGATCTTACAATTTTGCAGCTGATTTGAAACCAAAACCTACAACACGTATTCTTGCAAATGGCATTTTATTAGTCAATAAAGTACTCTTAATCGATTCTCTACAACCGTATTCAAAGGTTTACAAGTTCTGAATGCCTTCTTTTTTGCATAAATTTCACGTTTTTGCAATAATTTCCTCGAGAGACTTTTAAATTTTTCCGTGTTGCCAAACTTTTGCTACATATTTTGCAGAAAACTAAGCCGGTGAAAATCTGAGAGGACAAGAGCAGAGGAATGCTGTGCAGGCTGGAGGCTTTCTCATTTTAAAAGCAAATTTTTTGCTGTGTCCGTTGAGCATCACGCAGTCCAGAGTTGGTATAGTGAAAAATGATACCATTTCCACCGCTAAATTTGCACGTGCGTTTGGATTCCAATTTTAAGTTGGATGTGTTGACCACCGCCCTCTTCCCCAGTTTTTGTTTGGCCACCTGGAAAACGCTTTTAAAAGAGCATTACTTTGGAATCCTTCGACTAGTTACAAGACGTCAATTTCATTAGATGTAATTCAGTATGTGCCATAGGCCCTGCTCTTTCACTTCCATGGGCCCTGTCTCTTTTTCTTATCAAATTGTTATGCGCTAACCAATTTTCATTTTCAGTTATGACTTGATTCAGAAAACATTTGTTATGTGGACGGTAAGGGGAGAAATGCTTGTGGAAGTACAGTTTAATTTGTCTTATTCAATTAAACGAACGTGGAATCCGTATATTGAGAATCGGAGTGCATCTGAGTAGCTTTAAACAGCAATGTGTAGTCTAACTGCCAAAAATCAGTCTCTGTGTTATCATTTCAGTGGTAATCCGTGAATTATTCGCGAAATCACGAATAAAATCAGTGTTTTTAAGCCGGAAGATGGTCCGACATGACCAATTTGATGTCGACCAAATCACATAATACCCGTCCTAACATCAGGAGCGCGATTCAAATAATTCTCTTAAGTACATTTTGTAGGTGTTCTACAACGCTTTTTTCTAAAGTGATATAGCATAACCTGAGGCAAAGTTAACTTCTTATGTTGTATTCTGAGCATTAACCTTGAGCATAAATTAGCTTAAAATGTCTTATATTTGGAGACAACATTTTGCAACAACTCGCCACCTGAGAATCTGCTCTGACTAAATTACGGATTAATGGTTTTAGTAACATCATTAAACTTCACATTAATTTCAGTTTATCCCACAAGAAGCATGCATTTTGAATGACTTGGACGCCGCTTCATTCAACACATGCTTCTTTCTCCTCCTCTTGTCTGAATCGTTGTTTAGTTGAATAAAATTGACGTTTCTAATCTTTATAACACCTTTTATTAGTTCCTGTCGTGAAAACAAACGAAGCATAACATTAGATTTCATTAAATAATTTCGGTGTCTATAGAGTAGAAATTATTGGATTCTGGGTTCATAAAAGCAAGCGAGATTATCACAAGACAACATGTAGGATTATGGATATTCGTCACCTCGATTAAATGGTCCCTGTTACGTAACACCAACTCCCGTTCTTAACATCAACAAGTGACTCTCCTCTATCCATTCACACATGTACCGAAGCACCCAGACGCAATAGCTGTCTTCCGTTTGTAGATTGCCTACTCTTCAGAGCCTATTAGCAGGCTTTAACGACTACGTGAATTTATAGCTAACACACACAATGCCAATTATTGTCAGCAGCCCCGATTCAAGTAAATTTTTATACATTTCGTTAACCTCGAGACACTTGTGAATTAGCATCTCCAGAGTAATTTCCACCCATTCAACTTCTGAGTCTTAGTACCACAGGAGTGGTTTTTCATCGAAAATTTTGTGCATAGTTTTGATCACAAAGCGAGCACTCAAATGGCCCTCAGAAGCAAGGAGGCCATGGTGGATGGTACCCTTGTTGGTATGTCAACATAAGCATGATATTGAAGGAAGCCGAATACAAACATGAGAGATTCTGCCACCATTTTCTCACCCAGTTTAGAAGCTAAGGCTTGCTTTTTTTAATTTTCGTGGCCCGTCCAACGACTCAGCAGATAAATTGTTTGGACTGCGTGTGCCTTTTTTCTCCGATTTGCAATTACCCACAATACTGGAAATTGACATACTTTCAGAACAGAAAAAAAGGTTGGACAAAATATTTACATTCTCAAGCAGGAAAACGCTTGTTTTGCTCCCTCCCACGGAGCGTGGCCTGCACACCCCTTGCAAGGGACTGACACCACATCAAAGAATTTGCATGATGTGTGTGTACGCGGGTTTCGATAATGAATAAGTAATCACCGAACGGAAGGCTGATGTGAGGGGATGAGGTGCGGGACAAGCCGACCCACCAGTCCTCCCGAATTCATTGCCTATGCAAACAAAAAGGGGACCTGAGATATCTTGGTGGGAATCAGGGCGCACGCACACATCCTCAAAAGTTGAGCACACTTTTCACCCAAGCATAAATCATTCATACCTAAGGTGAATGGCTACTTGCACCGGTGTGGTTTGGCTAGTAACACCTTTTTTAACAATGAATTTCAGTGATTATGTGAAAAAAAAACAATAGTGAAAACCTTTTCGTGTCAACATCTTCAGTTAAGGTGAACAATGTTGCCAATAAGAGTTCAAAAATTAGTAGACAACTTGACGGCAGCCAAGTCACAAGTGTACCATTCAACTGTGTGCGTATTTTTATTCAGTCAAAAGGTTCTCACTTATAGAATGCGTCAAGTTTTTATGTCCGTATCAGCAAGCACTATAGCTAAAAATATGCCTCGGATATGAGTAAATATGCTGTGAAATTTTAATACATTTCACTGATTTCCAACCGGAGTCTGAATTCATCTCCATCACCGCAGTTTGCCTATGTTAAGTTAATGTGGCATCTACAAAGGAACCATTACTGAAAACCAATTGTTTGCATGACGATTGACGAGATCATTTGCCGTTTGACTACATTCACTTACTTATATTGATATTTGTATGTCCACGGATCAGCCTCATGTGACCCACATCAATAATGCAAAGCGAACACTCACAATGCACATAGTTACTATGGTAACACTAGCACGTAAGACACCAAGGTGGTTTAAACTACCTCACTCTTCGACTTGACCTCTACGGCTGTCTTGTCTCGGTGGGGAGATGTGTTGATCAAATTAGAGTTCATCCTGGATTCTGGAAACTGGTTACTGACGCCGACCCAGGAACCCGTGGATGACCTGATTTGAGTCCCCTTGTGACTTCCAAGACCCACGGAGAGACCAGTCTCTCAGTGGTACTTAGGCCCACGCCGATATGTCAACGATCCCGCGTGTTCTAATCATGTAGCCTTTGCCAAGGAAGTGCATTTTTCTTCCTCTCAAGAGTTGTAATTAAACCATAGCAAAATTCTGCCTGCTAAGTGAGTGTTTTGCCTTTTCACAGAGCTAGACCACAACGAACTCTACAGATTATTGCTTTTCTTAGCCCCCAGTCCTCTATAATGATACCAGGAAGTCAAATTTCCTGGCTCTATTCAGAGTTGAGAGCGCATTCAAGAGCGCAAGTTTGCGGTTCTCAATGATTTTGAAGACTCCGCTTTTATGTCAACCCATCTAGTTTTAAAAATATGCTAATATTTAGATAGAGTGTATTCGCGTATAACACTTTCAAACGTTCCTTCCACTTAATGACGAAAGGAAACATGCTATAGCTCAGTTAGCCTTTGAAGATAAACATCTCCAGAAAGAGACCTTCTTGGATAGTTAATCTTTTGTAAGCAGTGTTAGATTCATTTGTCTTATTCCGCTGAGATGCGCGATCGTGTAACTAAGATTGCCCGGTTTGTCAAACCGACAGGCTTGAGACAACACAAACCTTGCCAAATCATGGTGGAACTGAAGAGTTAATGCCCTGAAAATGAAGATGGATCCCCAAGTTTTGGATCAAAAGCCCAGCCCTTGAGACTTGCTCTTGCCCTAAAGATGAAAAGAACGAGGAGGATAAGGACGCATTCAACTTCACTCCGTTGACCAATCAAGGCAAATTTTGTGGGATTTTCTAAATTTCTTCCTTAACTAGCAAGTGGCAACTAACAGTAGTTTCAGCCACATTCTTACACACTTATCGTTTAGCATGAATTAAGAAGTTGCAATCCGAAGAGGGCAGCTACAAATGATTCGACGCTTTGAATCACACGTCTTAGTTCGCGCTAAAATTCAAAATGAGCTGGGGCGGGGACGTAAGGTGTGGTTATTCGACAGTACACAAACAACTCTGACAACCGCCATCAGCAGTGGCGAATAAGTGGGGGCTTAGAGTACATCCCATCAGCCCGGGATTCCTTCCATTAACTGCACAGAAGGGGAGCCGGATTGGCAGGGGGTGGGGGCGGGGTGTAAGAAGCGGAAGGAGCAGTGGGAGGAGTGCGGTCACACCTTGGCTCCTTCTCGAAACTCCTCCAACTAATGCGTCTTAATTGAAACTGCCAAATTCAGCGAGCACGTGTGTGCCCCGGGGCCATTCTGTGATGGCCAGAAATGCATGTGAAAAAAATGGAGTAAATGCATTACTTTAAGTGCCTCGGCTCATGCCCCCACAAATTAACTGGCAATCACAGGGCACTGCGATCTCCTGGCGAACACGATTTCCAAACAAAGCAGCACGCAAACGCACAATTACCTTTGTGCCCATCGAAGTCACGTCGTTGAGGGGATCCACAATGGGAGGGGGGTTACCAATCGCTAATACGCCACTCAGATGTTACGCAGAATTGTGCGTGATTGCTCCAGTGCTGGAGTAATGCGGCCCTTCACGAACTTGCGATTTGTACTGATTCACAACTTGACAGCCCTGTGGTCCTGTGCAAGACTACAGGGACCGCGTCTAAATCCATCGGTTTTGTTTCATCGAAGTACCCAATCACCACCTTCTCTGTGTCCACTACATGTCCAGCCACTTCGGATTTCGCCTGCGTCTGACACCTGTCTAAAATGACCAATCCCACAAGGCCACTGCTTGCTTAATTTTGACGATATTATGCTGTGAGCTTTTCAGCATATTCAAGAAGTCATTAGTGAGTATGTAGGTACCGAATTCACTCATCTCAACCACCAAATGAGCCAGAGCAATACAGCCCACCCTTGCGGTTTCTGTCTTGTTCACTATTTGCACGGCAACGATATTTTTGAGTTCAAGCTTGTGAGGCGTGCTACGTAGATGTTTCAGCGGTTTAACTGAAAAATCAAGCCAGATAGTTCCCTTTAGCCGAAAGCACACATATGTATCCGTACATAACTGCAAAAGATTGCTTTATTGCTAATGAGGGGAATTCTATGCGTTGCACCAGTCTTAAAGTAACCTACTTTGAGTTAATGAAGACTCCCCACAGTGCTGACAAGCTCTTTCATTTCTTTCGATAACCTGCTTCAATCCTTAATCACTGACTCAAAAGGTTTGCACACCTGTATAGCAAATATTATGTACGATACATCAATACGATTGCTTTTTTATAATGACCTTAAAGGTAACTGAAACTGCTTTCAGTATCTGGATTAATAACCTTCACGACTCTGCATGCTTAATTGTTGGCTGTTACTTACGGTTTGTATGTGCATGCATTAAGTTAGGGAACACGGTTACTCGCCTGGCATCCATCCACGCTGTCCCTAAGGTAGCTGGGTCCAACTTTTCAATAACGTCACGTGGAGGGACTACATTGGCGTAATCTTCAGAACCGTCAGTCGAGCATTACGCAGTGGGAAGAATAGCTGTGCTTCTACATGACAGGGGCTGAGTGTGTCTCAACAACGTCTGATTTCCTCAGAGACGTCGAGCGAGGATCAGAGTAATGGCCATCTCATTATTTACGGACAAGTTGCTGATTAAACTTGCTGCTGATTTGGTTGATGAGGCATGATAGCCACCTGGCATAACTTAAACACTTCCCCATGTGCAGTTCTGGGGACATGTTGAGGTCATTGGTAGCTGATTCTATTTAAATCACTTAAGGGTTCTTTGTCGAGTCAAATGTTCCTAGGGAATACTCGGTTTAATTCGTCCGTGGTGACAAATCAGATGCGCGAACAGAAGGCTTCTAAAGGCGAATTTGTTGACAAGTCTTGATTCATGTAAAAAAGTAATTTCAGCGTATGAGATGTGTTAAGATGAGCAGATACCGACTGAACAGTTAAATTCCTCCATTGCATGTCAAACTCCTTGAAGATGAAGGATTAACTTGTAAAAAGTGCTAGACACCACAACTCTAACTCATTGAAGAGCACACATATCTGGAGACCAAGCTCAGTGCGATAGCTTTCGGCCCGAGATCAATTATCGCGTAATCAGTGGAGTGAATTGATAATTTACACATAATTTCACTCTTCTTGTCATTAGTGACAACTCTGATGACCCGAAAGGCGGAAAAACTAAATTCGCTTACGTTACAATGTGCCTTTAGTTCAATTTCCAGGATGGGAATCTATTCTGAAAATGTCACAAAGATGGCAAATGAGACCGCAAGTCCGTTTTAACCAGGGAGTTATAAATGTTTGCTTAAAATTGTTCCACAACGTCAACAGCAATGGAAAAAATAATTCAATAACCACAGTTCACTGGCACTGGTGCCGCCTGTTATATCATTTTATGCTTTTCTTACGCTACACAGCGAACTTACTATTGGCACCAATGCGATTCCTAGCAACAAACGTAAATGCCAAAAAGTGTTTACTCACATAATTTCAGTACGGAAGTGTAAAATTCTAAATGTTTACATCTATCAACGCCGTGATTTCAGCTAGGCATTCCAAGTTTTACTATTTAATGTTTGCAGGTCTAAAAACCCTTAATCAAAAGCAATTATTTGTATGAATACATGAAGGTGGACGGTATTCCATGTTTATTCTCATTTCAAAATGGGTTGTGTGCTTAAAACAGCGACTCGCCCGGTAATTATTTGCACAGAGAAAAATTACTTGGAAAGCCGCAAAACGCAATTAACTTTCTTTTCTTACAACCAGTGGCGTCTGCCTGCATCAAACTGATCCATGTGTCGTCTGTTAGCCGGCAATGAGGGCCCATTTGCCCACAATCGCGATTGTAACAATGACAAAACAATACGCGATTGATTAGTTATCTCCCTTATCCACTAGCAGGATTTTGTGATGATCCATTGTAGGCCACCTGTGTGGGTTTTAACGAGGACGCGGTGCATGGGAGTGAGTTGACAGGCGAAGTTGTTTATGCCGCTGTGGTTCATTTCCTTTTGCGTCTCCTACCGATCGCCTACAACCACCACGACGAAGCATTCAATGTAGGTCAAATTTGTGAAAATGTTTTACGGAAATTGAGAATTACAAATTTCTGTGAGTGCGAGAAGCCAATGTTAAAAAACTTAACGTTAATAACCGAATTAGAGCTGTTTTTGTAGCACTCGCCCTCTTTCCACAAGGCACTCGAGATTTCAATACATAAATGCTACTGAGTCTTTAATAAGTAGCGTGTTTATACCAATAACTAGCACGAGAATGTTATCATGAATAAAGCATTGCGAGTGAGAGGGATGCAAAGTTTTTGCCTTTGTTAACAGCCAAAAAATGTTCACGACTGGAGCCCATGAATTCTGAAAAGACTCTCGAAACGCATGTACAATTGAGCCGTCAAGCGACTGAAGGAACGAAAAAAATTAACGATATCGAGGAAATTATAATTTTTGCTATGTCTCTGGCATGAAGTCGGTCACTCTGAATCCTCCAGGGTGCTCAGTGCATTGACTGGTTTAAACTCTTCATCAGTTTCTGCTTCGTCGTTTCAGAATCCGGTTTAAACTACTTTTAAGGGTGAGTAACAATTAAAGATTAATTTTATTATGAATGTGGACTGAGTGCGAATTGTGGAAAAGTGTTGACATCACTAAAGTGTGTTACGATTAACACAGACAACTTGTAAAATAAAGGACTTATCTACTGGATTCGTGACTTCCATTTTAAGTTCCGACTATCTCAATTAGACGTATGCATTTGAAATCAGATTACACGATATACTTTTAAAAATTCTAACTAGTAAGTACAGTTGAAGTGTGAGAAATCACGAATCTTAGTGATTGCATTTCTCCCTAACCAAATTCCAGCCTTAGATTTTGGGAGTCCCATCAGCTACCAACCGGCGTGAGTGCGCCAATGTGAGGAAGTGAGGGACATACAGTGTAGGAAAGGTGATTGGTTTATACCTATATCAGTTAATGGCACGGAAATTGGCAAAAATTCCTTAAGAGACTACATCCTTTCTCTCCATAAACCAAAGCTAAATGCATTTCAGAAATTCTTTAAATATCCTAGTGAAAGGTGCTTGGGTGGCACCTGAGAACTCGCTAATACGACTAAAAGTACTTGTGCTAAAAAAAAACTACCCATTTTTTAGTTTAATCGACTGCAAGTACCCGAAAATCTTACACAAATGGAACGTGAAGAAAAAGCCACTATCGTTATCAGAAAACAAATCGCATTTGCACTGTCGAGTCTGAAATGCATGGATAATTATTCAGAGCAATTGCTGACCACAATTAGCCGCAAAATCGCCTAGCTTGTCTAAAACCAGTCCCATTTTTCCTCAAAATTAAAAATGACTCATTATTTAAAACTGGTATCCAGCATAGAAGTTAAATAAGCTTGCCTGTGAAAAAGAAAGATAAGTAACAATCGTTAAACCACGCAGATGACAGGCAGTGTGGACAGCAGGAAATTTCGATGTAAGTAATCCCTCACATGAGATGGATGAAGTTGATACTGGTGCGTGTTGTGATTCTAAGCAAAGATGCCTTTAAGTTTAATTGGCCAATTTAACGGCTGAGAACTGTTGATGACAGCACAGTGGATTGCTTTCGTGAATTGAAAATCGTTGTGTGTATTTTTCTATGTTCGAATTTGACTAGGCACAGGAAGACCATGTTATTTTCCACCTTTGACAACTGCGAAGCCCACATCTAAGGCAATGGCGCGGTCAATTCTTTCGCATTGATCGGCACCTCGAAATTGTAAATAAGTCAGAACATTTGACACGAGAAGTGCGTTCCCCAATGTTCCAAACCAAAGTCAATGCGGGATTTTGTGAGGATAGTTTGTGCTGTCAGTTAACATTTGGTATTTGACTTAATTTCTGCAGATTATTTCATCGAGCTTACAGTTATATTTAAAATTGGAATATGTTCGCGGTCAATCGTGGTTTTGAAAGGATTGGACTCAAGCTTTCACAACACCGAACAATGAGTCTACGTGAGTTACACAACCTCTCACGGAACAGCAGAGTATACGATGGAAACTGATAGACAGTACATTCGATGACACAGAGGTAAAACTGCTTCTAAATCACGGAAGGAATCAATTTATAGTGTTCTTGGTGCTGCCGACGCTGTGTCTTGCCAAACATGCAATTATTGGTTCTTCGATCTTGGTGACCAGCAGCGCAACGGACAGCAGACTCGAAAGTTGGAAGGTGTGGAATTGCAAGCTGCACTGAATGCGGACTCAAAGAAGACGCAAAGAGAGTTTGCAGCTGAGTTTGGAGTCACCCAAGCAGTTGCTTTCAAGCGTGTGCACTGTTGAATGGGAAAGATTCAACAACTTGGGGGGTGGGGGATGTGCGTTGGCCATTGACCGATTCTCAGCGTTAACGTGGTATTCTGTTGCCCAAACAGAAAATTAACTAGATTGATTTCATTTCGTTCATATCAACAGTAGACTCCGAATTCTCGCTTAGGTTCTGTTTGATTTTACCGTTTCCAATATCAATTCGGAGTTGAATACAATCTCCAACTTATTTGAAATAGCTGAAGTTATTTACTTGGAAGAAGCATCATCAATTATCCTCTTTTGTTTTTAGCATAGGCAGACTACGAGGTTCAAGTCTCGAAGAGGCATTATTGTGGGGTTCAAATGGTTTCCAATTTTCGGTCCCACAGATATGACTAGAAACATGAAAAGACGGAATGATACACGATCTCACCTGTGAGACATTTCCCCACCAGTCACAGCTCCTGATGGTGTTGAATTTCAAGGTCAGGCGGTTTGGTCGGAAGCCCAGAAGGTACTCCTGCAGTCCTCCTAGTGCACTACACATGGGTCATAAAGATAGATTGCCTGATCTATCTTAATTGTGTTGGCAATGCTGCAAACACCGAGTCCTACACGGATAAAAGATCTCACGCTACTTACACTGAAGCAAGGAAAAATGACTGCCCACGCACTCAGACGCGAAATCATAACTCACTAGTTTTTTGCGTTCTGAATACCAAAGTAGCTCGATATCTTTTTTAATGAACATTGTAAGGAACCTGAACTCAAATTCACAGTAGCATGAATGATCTAACTCAACGTTCCTATATTTGTTCTCCAAATTAGGATTCACGAAAACACCTCAACCAGATCCTCCAAAAGACTATACTTTTAGCCACATTACTACACCCGTGACCGTTAATTGTCCTGTTGCCATTCAGAGCTAAAAAGCACAAAGGTTACCTTGTTATATTTCTAGCAACGACGTATTGATTGTTGTATGCGCACACACAAGATAAGTCAGGTTATGCCATTCGAAGTACAAAATGAGAGAACATATTACGGGGTAAAGGGAAAGAGTGAGAGATTAAATTAAAATCAAATCAACAAACTAAATAGAAATGCTTCATGATTTGAGATTAAGAGACAAGTGAGGGTGATTGTCCGGGGTGTGTGTGTGTGTGGAGCTGCTTCACCGGATACGCGCAGGCGGAGGAGGCGGAGGCTGCCGGCGCTGTCGCCTCCGCCTGTCGTGATTGTCGAGGTCAGCGAGGATCGAGGAGAACTCGGAGAGCTGCTGGTACTCCGAGTTGGCGGGGAGAGGGGTGGCGGGCCGCGGGTCGGCCCCCGTCGAGATCGGCCGGAAGGAGCAGGAGTCGGGCGCCTGCTCGAAGTGCGGGTGGTGCTGGTGGCCGCTGAGGAATGCAGAGGGGTTGGAGGAGGACTGGGGAAGGCCAAGCAGGGGACAGGGGAGCATTTCTGGCATAACGGTTAAGTGGAGGATGAGACAGGGAAGGGAGGGCCACTCCTTCTCGAGACCCTTCAACCGGACACCGGTGGGAGTTCGTTGAATCAAGTAGTGGCTTATGGCGCCACCTGCTCCACCGCCACCGCCAGCGGAAGTGCGGGGTGTCATCCCGGCGGACAGACATCGTTCAGTGGCGTGAGATTGGGAGGAATCGCTGCCAACACGGACGGAAAGGGCGTAGCAATTCGAGTGAGTACCACTGTCACGTACTATGAAACTGCCAGGCTAAAAAAGTACAGAAATGCTTTCAAGACCCCCCCAATTAATCCAATACACCAACTTGTGTGCGCGATAAAGACCAACAGCACTTATGACCTCATTAGCACTAAAAGTTTTTGTCCAGATGAATTAAATGACGTTGAGTGCTGAAAGACGCTGATGGATGAAAAGACTTTGCCGCTTAATCATCAAGCGGAGCACTTTAAAGGAGGAGAATTTCAAGAAACCGGTGGAATATTTTTCATGAACATATACCATCATGCTCTGTCACAAAAAACCGCATGACGGATTACAGACGTGTCAGATTGCCTGGCGCTAAGGTAAACGATGCGGACTGCCTACAGATGATAAAATAAACGAGTCAGAGTGGGCTCTTATTGGGAGCCGGTTGGCACAGCAGCTCAGTGATACACGAGACAGCGCGCGGATGTGGGGTGTTAGTGCACGAGCCGGGCCCGATTAGCGCAGCAGAAGCCCTCTTTTTCAGCCAGCCGCCACACGATTGCAGGCCAGAAGCAGTCATCACACAAGAGGCAGGCGACCCCCCCACCACCACCACCACCTCTCACGAGTGACTCACGCGTACAAAAAGGGAGCCAGTGTGTGTAGTAGTCATCCGCCCCAGTCCGACACTGGAGGGAGGCAGGTAATCAGACTCACAAAAAACCGAAAAAAAATGGGAATTGACATTCACAAACCGTGTTCGAGGGACAAAGGTGGACAGGTGTTTGGATATTCGAGACAGTTAAAAAAAGTCACAGCACTGCCCACCCACGGCTGCAAATAGCCAGAAGCATGGACGACTCGGTGGGAGCAGAAACGTCAGTTCGGCAAAACGGGACTATGGGATAGCCGACCGTTCTAGGGGTGTAGAAAGATTGAAATGACGGTGGAGGTCTTGTTACGAAATAAGACGACTGTCGAACATCGATGCAGTCACAGTGCTTACTACCAAGGGTGGCGCTTTAAAATGGCTGAACTGAATGGTGGGTAGTTGAAGAATCTAGGAGGAAGGCGGGGTACAAATGAGACTGTTTTTGAGGGGCCCTGTCTTAGGCCTCACCATTGAACACGGGCGTTGGTTCGACACAAGCTCAATATGGCGAAGTGGCTTCGATTTATCCAATTCCCTTCTCAAACTAACTCCAACCAATGAAAATTGGAGGATTCTCACCAATGGTGTCCCGGCAAGACACAGAGGTCGAAGGACACCTGGGGTAGAAAGCACCCGCCTAAATCAACACTTGACCTAGGAAAGAAGGTGACTGTAGTGGAACGGAGAGTGTTAGCACATTTCGAGGACCTCAGCTACCGTGGCGATATCTGCATCAACGTTTTAGAAACTATTCAAAACACCCAATTGTCAGGTACTCACACCACATCAGACGTTTAACAAGACCGTCATCACGAACCGACGCAATCAATACATGATCGGCAAGAGAAAAACTTTGGAAAGCACCGATCAGGGTGAGTAGAAACGGGGGGCTACACGGAAACAGAGCGAGAGAAAGGCCAGAAGGCGTGAGAGAGCTACAGTCGCGGATAACCCCATAAGAGTGCTGTAAAACTGAACGACGGGCGAAAAAAAACATGCCTCGCACAAATTAGAACAATTTTCCTCCAACCACAATTAATGTAAAAATTGCGCGTATTTGGAATACTTGGAAATATCCAGCGGCAAATCAACTTGGCATAAAATATCGCCTTGTGTAGTAACTGGCAGGGGCTTCGGTTTCCATGGGAGGCCTTTGGATTGCGCATTTGTGCGATATCCGATGACGGGTAAATTCGCTACAGTTAGTGGGTTAACGGTTGGTTTGTTATCAATTTACAAAATTGAATTAGAGCAGAAAATTAGGAAAGCAGTTCAAGTGAAAGAGGACGGCAGCAAATGAACCACAAAATCCCAGCTGATTACCGGTTGTCGGGCGAGCATATCCAGTGCCAAATCCCTGGGAATATTCGGTTGATACCACGGCGCTGAGGCCAGCTGGTTAGAATGCAGGGACTGGGCCTGCTCGGGTCCGGTGGCGATGCCTGCTGAGGTCTTCAAGCTGTTGGCACCGCTGCTGCCCGAGGGTGAGCTGCTTCCTCCACCGCCTCCATCACTGCCGACCTGGACGAGAGCTGTCGAGCTGAAGGAGACGCATCGATCCGACGGGGTCTGACGTCGGCGGGCTGGAGGAAAGGGTGGGTTTCTGTGGGCCTCGGAGGCCTGATCGTAGGCATTTATAGAGGAAGATGGGCTGGAGGCGAGAGAGAGGAAAAGGCATGCATTTTTTTAAATGAAACAACATTCCACCCGGAGTCAACCGTTGCCATTCCTACGCATAAATGTCATGCTAATTAGTCTCTTGGAGAGAAGACAATCGGGCTTAAATTAAAAGTCGGCATAACTGCTGTCCTGATGCATCTTACACATCGAATGCAACAGATCTCCCTCTTCGTAGAATTGACCTAGTTAAGATTACATTTTGGACATTTGATCCAAAACCTCAACTTCAAATTTTTCACCAAAACCAGACAAAAGGTAAGTACCAACGAAAGGCTGCATGCAATACAATGTAGACCAGAATAAAACGAGGTGAAACGTGTGACAACAGACTAGAGCGGTCCTCATATCGTGCAATACGAAGAAGACCCGGGAAGGAACACACCTTAACGGGGTGGGTCTTCGTCGTTCGACCAGATTCGGGATGGCAGCCAGAGATTTAGCCAATTCAACTTCGTCTGTATCCGCGTTTAGAGCGTCTGACGTCACAGGAAGTGGCGTTGGATGTGGTGCACTGGGAGGTTGAGCAAAACCGTCATCATCGTCATCATCGCAGCCCACTCCACCTACGTCGGGGCGCCGTGGCGGAGAGTCGCTTTGGTCACGTTGACTGGTCTCATGAGGACCTTGTCCAATTCGAGCGGAACGAACAAGTCTAGGAGGATGAAGGCGGGTGGATGAGATGGTATACACTACCACAAGGTTTTTTCCCTTTTAAAATCTTTACGAGCCAACTCACTCCAATTGCGTAAGGCGTAAAGAATGATAAAAAGAACATGGTACAAATTCGGTGGGATTACGGAGTATCTTTGGGTAGCTGCAGACACGATCCCCAAAACCCCGTTCACAATAGAAACGAAGACCGTGGGGCGGACGCGCGTCTGGACAAAAATAATCCGACCAGTGGGAGGCCAGGGTGAGAAGACGTGTGAACAACGCACGCAGATTTCTGGCGCGCACGCGCGCACGCACGCACGCGCCCATACGTGCGCACAAACGCGCTGACTGACATGTTGGGATGGTGGCGTGGGCAGATTACAAAGAGCGATGAGTTAAACGAGAGCAAAGCGACTTGCGGACATTTTTAGGCGAACAAAGGGAAAAAGAACACGTCGAGAAGCGACGGTGCGATGGCTTATAATAAGGGAAAATGTGAAAATCGCGAGCGATTAGGTCAATCGGTCGGAAACCGTGATTTCCTTCGAGAAGATCAAAATGCATATTTTGGGACGCAGATTTTACTGAAACGACAAATGCGTACTTATCTTACAAATTAAATTGTGAACAGATGAGTTGAGGCTAGACCCCAATAGGTTAGAAAACTTGGAGGACATGATACCATTGAAACCTAAATGGAACGGTACTTTGCGTTTGTTCACCTCGCCCAGTAAACACTGTCGGCCAATTTCGAATCAGATTGGCGGATGTAGTCAAGTGCCACGTCAAAGCAGATGGTCATTTCGTGTGAGTAGATTCATCTTCTGCTGGTCTGCTCAACACCTGGTCGATTGCTCAATAACACACGACTCTTCAGTCAACTGGGCACTTTGCTCAGACTTGAGGACGCTTCCATCAATTTTAGCGCGAAACCACTTCCAACAGACAACAGAAATATCGCCACATACACACCTCGCCATCCACAGATGCCACACCTGGCCAAATGTCCCCACATCTCAGCTTGTCCCTACATCCCTCCTCCCCCACATGTGAAAAAGATACCAGCAACTGCGACGGTCACTGCACAAACAAAAATAGCCCATGCAAAAACACAACCTTGTTCATCTCAGTTGCCAAAGCCTCTAAATCAAACAAACCAGCCACAAAGACCAACTACGTTTGGCAACGATTTGGCCGACAACGGCGGATTAGACCCACCACCTACTAGTTCGAGTTTGCTTTCGACACAACAAGTTATTCAAGAATGCGGACACGGCATCACAAAACAAGTAAACTGCGTTTTAGACCAGCCTTGAATGCGTCAATGAGGCATGTCAACTTTCAAACCTCATCTTTACTGCCATCTTCGCGTCCACTATGCGCAGTGTTGGCGAGCCGAATGCCCACATCCTGAATAGACAATGGATCGAGGCCACGTTCTCTTAAAATTCACGAGACAATTTCGCACAGGGGGGGTTTCTCTGTGTGATACAGGCTCCTAGAAGCTAGCTCCACAAGTTGTTTGATTTCCAGTGACTTTGGAAATAACATCCACAAGTCTACGTACTCGCACATGCCATTTTTATTAACTCAATAGTTGTTTTGCGGTGGGAAGACCGATTAAGAAACAAACGAGCGGGTTTCTCTGCGTGATGAATGCTCCAAGACACTAACTTCACACGCCGAGCCTAAATTCACTTGCCAGCATTTAATAGGACAACCTAACCTACAATATCAAAGTCTAGTCCTCTTTCATTCTACAGAACAGAAAACGGAATTAGCATAATGGTGGTATAAGTGTGGAACAAATTCGCGTTGTATGAACTTCGGCCCGCTTAAAGTGTTGTTAGCGAACTCTGTAACCTTGAGTTGTGAAACAAGGGGATCACACATTGGACTCAGCCAGGCAGCATGGCCAATGGTAGAGAAGTGGCAGCATACATACGCGATGACCGATGCACCTGTAGCGCATGAGAGTTGATAAACAGCCGAGATGCGTTCACACTGCTCACAAATGAGCATTTGGCCTTCACAGGGTAATGAGGAAAAAATGCACACAGGCCACGAAACAATCTGGTTGCAGAAGGGTACAAAATCTATGCTCGGACGGTCAACACAGAATGCCAATGCCGTTGGACGCATTCCTTCCGAACGCCTTACATAAGCGTGCGCTGTCCCCCTGTCCACCACTACCTTTTTAATCTATTGTGGCCTCGGGGATTCGAGGATGGTGAATGCACCTGACTTACATAAATACGATACTCCAAAGCGACAAAACGATGAACTAAGGCGTCTCGCGTCTTCTCATCCACCTACAAGGCTCACAGTGTCCGAAATTATGGTAAGACAATACGGACAACCATACGTTTCCAGGTGGCAATGTGTCCAGAAGACGGTCTACCTTTGAGAGCCTCAATTACGGTTTAGATGAACTGTGAACTCGTTCATTTGAAATGAACGTTAACCGGATCCATTAATGTGCAAGAGAAGCGTAGAATAGTCTGCTTTCTGGCGACCTACTTGTGTGGTTTCTCTCGCTTATTTGGAGCTGAAAATTCGGTGTCGTTTTGCGGCTGGCAACGGTGGGACTGGGTGACGGTGACCTTGGACGATACCGGGCCAGTTGGTGACTCCCCAACGCTTTCATCCACTCCAGAGGGCACTGACTTCCTCGCAACTGGATGCCTCTCGTCACCGTCAGAAGCACCGTGGATGGGTCGTGGCTTCGGAACCCTGGAGGCGGATTCGGAAGAGCTGCAAATTGAATTACTAAGTTTACTCACGAAGAGGTATACTGACCACAAGCAATTGATACTGCCGACATTTCAGAGTAGAACAGCCTATCAACAATGCTGATAAAATTTTAGAATGCGACTCTTAAACCGCTAGGTTGTTGTTGAAGTTTGGGAACATGGGCCTTCTGATTCAATTTCAGCTCATACTTGGTAAAATGCTGATCACGTCTAGAACCTCATCCACGCACTACTTCTAAATTCTCTTACACAGCTGGTCACGACCATCAACACAACAATACTCCAAACTACCTCAAGCCAGAGTCAGCTGCGTAGCCCGTGTAGACTTTTCTGAAGGAGGACGCATTTGCAGTTGCGATGCCCGAGTCCAACTCGGTCACTGGATAGGCGGTCGCGGAGGGAGGGGATGCGGCGTCGCCTGCCACGGTGACGTTCACCGTCTGCGTCTGAGTCGCGGCCCGTCGGCTCTCAAGGAGCGCGCGCTGCTGGGCGTAGGCGATGCGGAAGGCCTCGCCGACGATGCTATTTAAGTTCTCCGCCTTAAAAAGAGATGAAAGACCACTTCACGATGTAGGCCTATCAGGTCGCATGATTCGTTCTCCGAGGCGTATCGAGCAGTCCAATCAAAACGCATAGGGATCACGAGAAAGCACAAACCTCAACTTGGACAGTTGCTTCATGAACACGCGCTTTGCCAATCAACCTGGCAGCTACTGTAGATGATATTTGGACCGAGGCTCAGTGCCTGGATTGTGTGGGTTTTTCAGTTGGTGTAACTGATGATACTTTGCGCACCGAAACAAAACTCCGTGTTTAAAATTACCTTTCTGGGTAAATAAGGCACTTATTTGTCCAGACGGCACTAATTCTGACTTATACCCTGACAAATTGGCATAAGCGTGCTATACCGAATTACCACCAGTATCTACACACCCTATTCAATGAAAAAAGTTACAAAGCAGTCTCACAAGCATAGATGGGGATCACGCTCTACACAATAATGATTTCTAGCTGCCTTGTTGTAGTTACGATAAAAAGAAGTTTATTCTCTAACATTTTTTGCCATGAAATGACAAGTGACTAGGTTATAAGAACAAGGATGATAAATAAACATGGGCGTTTGCTCAAAACGAAAAGCAATTGTAGCATACTCGTTTCGTAGGAATAAGCCAGCAGAATAATTAGTCTGGTTGTTATGACCTGTTCCCTTTTGACTTGAATACGCTAAGATCGAAGATACCAGATGAGCAATCGTTCCCTGTCCAATAATAAGCATTTGTAGCACTAGACGGCAGCCAACAATTGACCTCCCATCTCCGCGACCGCGTGGCTAATGAGTGTGGTTAGTTGTGAGTGCATGGATTGTATTTACGTGCGACCTTGAATACAAATCGCTATCACATACACACACACACACCCCAACTGCTACCGACACCCGCACGTGGACCATAAATAATCAGAAGTGCTCCCCCGCGCCTCTTAAGCCTCAGTTTATGTGGCGAGCCACTAGCCGGATGAACTGGCGACTCCGAGATGGACAAACACATTTGGCGGTACCTGACAATGGTCCGAAGCAGTCACTGATTTCGTGGCATTCAATAGTGGAGATGCTACTCTCTACACCCAGTGTTGTCAATTCGCATTGGGCTTTTGCCTTTATAAGGAATCGTCCGATGAAGCATTAAAGACGTTACACAAACCGGACCATCTGATAAGAACCACCCTCACTTGCCGCTAACTGAAGACGTAATGCCAGTCTGCACTCCTCATCACAAGACACGGTAAGCCTCGGGATAGCGACTAGACTCACAGGAGAGATTTTAGATAATTTCAGCTACGCAAGAGAAATACCAGAGGATTGAGCAATCGGCAATCGATTTTCTCCACGCATGGGTGAAATCACTTCGCTGAAATGCAATACGGACACATACGAAAGTTGAAACTACTCAATAGTGCAAACTATGTACTTCATTCACGCCATTCTACGCTCACATACCTTGGCCATTTTTGTTAAAAGAGCAGAAAAGTGACTACCGCCAACAAGCAGCCGAGCCGCACCATTTTTTGTGTGTGAAAAGTCGACTGGTAGTTGAGTTATGACGGGCATACCGGTTATTCACCGAAATCGCAAGGAAAACATTAAACCCGCTGCATGACTTCGCAGCAAATGGTGGTCAGACTGATGCCACGCGAACCCCTAAGGCTTTATCGCTCGATAGCAGAGCCGCTGGACTTTAGTGAAAACATCGTCGCCGTGACGTCTGAAGACCAAATGTCTGATAAACTTATCAAACAAACGTGAGGTGTTTGCTGCTTGCGAGAAACCTGAATCAGTGACCCTTGGACTAACAAATAGCTGTAATATTTCCAGTTAAACACACTTGATTCACCCTTAAAACTAGCTTCGTGGAAGTATCCATTTTCAAGGAATTTAACCAATCTGGCATGTAGTTTTAGGCATCATACCCAGTTACACGGTTTGGATGGCCAAAAAGTATACCTAGCCACCGATTTTTAAATTGACTCACCGTAAAATCAGTTTACTTAATCGGAAGCGACTTAGCTTGCCGTCCGCGCACGTTGATACTTCACTCACGGTGTCGGAACTTGAGTCGAGTTCATGCAAATTCCTCCAAATAACCTAAACCTAAGTGCACTGAAAAACGTGCTTTGGGATTTTAAAGGGCAACTACACAAACTAACATTGTTTGTTGTTTTTTGAAGGTAGAACGGAACACTTTGGTTTACACACAAGCTTAGAAAGCCGAGTTTCCTTCACTGATTGTCCGCAACTTCATTTGGACGAAAACGCGGATACTTCGACTACCACCGGAATGCGGTAGGTGAAAGGTAGGTATTGAGACATGTTTGATTACCCAATGTTTGTGTTTTCTCACTTCTAGTAGAAGATAACTAATAAAACCTAATACGAAACTAAGGGACCATGAAATCGCACAAACGGCGGTTCTTCCTCCCACTAAGCAACCATTTTTTGGTTATTTTATAGTTGGGGTTGCATTTTTGCAGGAAGGCAGCTTAGCGAACGAGGGATTCGGGTTTTTCGTTACGTCAGTGAATTCCGAACCAATCCAAGACACAGAGGGAATCCCGCTGTGACGAACTTCCACCAACTGTGAACATATGCTACCGCATGGGACTGTCCAACAGTCCATACGATTTGATTTATTGCACTTTATACAGTTGCTAGCGCATGGGGAGACTTACATATGGTTTCAGTAGCGCACAAGATTGGTAGTTTTTGTATCATCGAGTTCCATTCGAACTGCTTACTTGAACAACTAACCACAACCCGTACAATTTACGTAAAGTGGTGGCAATTTACATGTTTTATCAACACCAAACTAAACTCAGAGAACAATTGAACACAACTTCTGGACATCATAGCGCCTTTTAAGGTGCATAATGCATACCATTACAGACAGTGGATCCCGAAACACCACTAAGAACGCTTGCAATTCCAAAATGTATAAAATTCACAAAGTTTCACCCAACGCAAAAGAAAACTCCACTTCCACCGAAGAACCTCCAAGCGATGCTGTCCGAAGGAGGGCGAAAAACTCTACCGCTAATAAAAGGTACCGTTGCGAGAGCTAACGCTCCCGTCTACGAACGCACAGATCCCATCCGTCCCAGGTGCCGCGCGTTTCACATTCCGCAGCTGGCGCACATTTACAACAGCATCCTAATGGGAATACGCAGCGGGTCGTTTTTGTTTTGTGATTTCCAGAAACACACAAGCATTGCAGCGCATTACGGTGTAAATTTCAACAACTGATCATAAACTAAAGTATATTTAGCACTTTCTTCAAAGCTGGCGATTGGCCGATTTCGATATGCCTGTGAAAACTAATCACTTCCATTTTGACCTATTTCTGACGAATATTTTTGTAAACCGTAACTGAATTTTACAAATACTCTACCAGTCGTTTCGCCTTATATCCAATAAGACAGAGGTGCATATTTGTTCAACCGGGCCAGTGAGATTTGTCAGAGAACAAAAACAGTTTGAATAGGTCACTTCAACCGTAAACGTGATTTAGTTTACCAATTACCACTTTTTTTAAACCATCCAAGGTCGGCTAAACCAAAAAACAAGCAGGATAATTCAAGCTACTCCACTTTAAAGCCCGAGGTGTGTAATAGCGTCTCACAGAGAGCGAAATTTGACAAAAACGACATGCCTAACAAGCTATTCAAGCGCGAAATGCGTAACATGCGGTCGAGATAGAGGACTAGCTCAACGCTGCCACACTAACTCCTGGTGGTCCATTGTGAAAAATAAACACTTCCAGATGACCGACCACCACCAGAAGCGTGCCGACTGATAAGCGAATCAAAGCGAAAATAACAACAAACACAGCCCACAGCACCTGATTCACAGTCACTAAGATGGGCTGCAATTGTTACAACTGCGATTCGAAGTCGCATTGGACAGTGCAGGTAGAGTACAGTATCTCGCCAAGCCTCTAGCATCAAGCAAATGACGTCCAATCCGAGAACCGAAGTTTCGTTTAGAGCGGAGTCAGTGAACCGGCCACAATGACTAACCCACGATTAACCTAAGCAGAAGCGTTCGGTGAGAACGCGTCTTTGCCGTCAAGTGCATAACCGATTATGACCTCGAGGCACAAGAGATAGTTTAGTGACAAATGTGCGTATGCAAATGCTTCGGTTCCACCACGATCATCTTCGCTAAATCAGCTTTACGCAATTGCCGTGAAACATCGAAATTGAGGCCTTAGGAGTATGCCTGAAACGCAACATCCTGAGAATTCTCAGTGCAAGCTGATTGTGGCATACACCAACTTTGAAAAAACTGGCTTGAAAACGCCGATGGAGGGGAATTCACGTTTGAGAAAACGCGGGCTAGCAAGAAGTCGGAATTGTCACGTATGCCCGTGCACAGACAATTAGAAGCTTGGGAAAATTTGGCGTGTTGGTGACTAGAATGTCGCGTACACTCACGGACACAAACAAAGCACGGCTATTAGTTACTTTCGCAAGACTTTAAAAAGGCGCATTTAGTACGACAGCGTCAAAAAGCGTCACTTAATCCACGACGATGAAGAATTATGGCCGGATTCAAAACGTTGTGTTGAAGAAGACGTTTACCGACTAGCGAGACTGTTAGGCAATAATGCACAATAACTTGTTCCAGGAACATAATCCAATGTTAGAGTAGAACCGGAAGACAATGTAAAGTCCCTTCTATCATTTGCAGCTGAACAGGGCGATTTCAGCTCATGTACATTACTTGATCGTGACCAGTTCCACTAAATGCTAAATATACTTTAAAAAATACAAATAAGAATGACTACACAGCCTGGACACAGTTTAGGACAGTGCTAGTTCCTCTTCATAAAGTGGACAAGTGACAACACAAGGTTAGTTTTGCATTGAAAAAAGCATATGAGATGGGATCGAAGTCACTTGAGCTTTAATCCAGCATCACAGCAGCAAGAACTGCGACTGATTAAACCAACACTGGCGATGACTAGAACACAAACAAGTGCCAGTGGCATTGAAATGACCACCTGGACAAACGGGCAGTGCTCAGGCAACAGGCGAGTCGTTACCGAAGTGCGACAGAATCCTGCCGATCCCAGCATTCCTTTTAATGAAAATTTCGGAGCGACGTTTGACTTCCACTGAAGAAGTTATCCCAGTCTGTAAATTGAAGTAAGGCGAAAAAAGCCTCCATGGCCTGAAGAGTGACTTCGCCTTCCTCGTATAATTTAGTCAGCTTAGCGGCCATAAGGAAGGCGATGTGAGTCAGCACCTGATAGCGCACATACTTACGTTAAGAATAAACTTCCAACAAGGAATCCAACGTCTTGAGGGTTTGAAAAAAAAAACAGCCAGGTCGATTAATCGCTTCGGCTGGCGATCTAACTACGACAATCTACTCGTAAATTATATAAAACCTTGTATTTAGATCAAAATACATGCACAGGACCATTTTCAAAACAGTGTAGGAACGATTTAAATTTACCAATTGTAATAAAAGTAAATGATAATGCATTCAAGTGCCATGTCAACGCAGATGGTCATTTCTAGTGAGTAGATTCATCTTCTGCTGGTCTGCTCAACACCTGGTCGATTGCTCAAC